>JAYJLV010029647.1:0-54341 GCA_036873485.1 Torymus texanus | reverse complement strand
TTCTTTATTAAATAGACAGATACTATACCTATATAAACTTATAAACATCAATATCGGATTTCTCTTTTTCACAGTTATACTCTTTACTACAAGAGCATAACCCATCCGAGACTTTTAAACCGCGTTTCGTCACCATCGAACCCTTATAAATCACGTTTATGCCATTTAGTAAAATTCAAATATATACAACACCGTCGTTAATCCATCGCGAGCTCAACAAAGTCATAACAGCAATGACATTTTTATTATAATACTCATAATAAAGCCTCGCGTAGTATAAAATACACGTAAAGTGTCTATACTATATGTAAGTATGTACGTGTACGCGCGCGATGAATGTCGACGTTGTGTCACACATTGTGAACGCCGAACGGTTTAGAGACGTCATTTGATCCTCCCTATACGTATATTATGTATGAAATAGCCTATGAAACTAAAACTAGTGCTTATGTACACGTTAAATTGGCTAGTGAAAATAAGAGTTACAACGCCGAGAACATAATCTGTACACCGTCAAATTGAATTTTTATTAAAAGTTTCTTTTTAATATACGCGTGATGTGCTTTAATTAGGATGAGTAGAAAAAAGGACGCTATTTTTAGAAACAAACATCTATATTTATAACGTTGATTATTACTCGACGATGACATAAGCGTCTAATTTCCTTGCGACGACTTTTAATCGTTAAAACTTTCAAAGTGTATATTATTTATCGGCGAATGGAACTTCGATTAGCCGACGCGATGCAGCATCTCGTCATTTTTCCAACACCAATTATATTTCTATATATACCTATATATATAAGCTACTGTTTTTACTTTTTCTCGCTCGTAATTATACTTAAAATCGTCGCTGCGCGAGTGTAAAAATATAGAGAGCGTTTATTGTATAAAATTACCACTTTTTACTACATTTTGTTTACTTTCTATTTCACACGTTTACACATTTATTTATATATACGTGGGTCTCGCCTCTTTTTTTATTTCCAATTGATGCGCAATAAAATCAAAAGTACAGTGAAACCCGACCGTTTTCACTCCCGACGTTATGGAATTATATACCCAATAGAAATGATCAGCATCCGCGTTTATATATTCATCGACAAAGCACGATTATAAACAAATTGCGCGAGTTGTTATATATTATTACGATTTAGCTAATAAACGAGCACGCGCGCGGTGTACACACGGCGTAACAACAAATCCAAGAGGGTTAGGTTTACGCGTTTTTAAAGAGATCGTGTGAAAGTATATACGCGAAAAAAAAAGTTTCTGTGTGCATAAATAGACACACACATACAACGATCTTCTGGGAATTTTTCGTCGCGCGCGGCTAAAAATGCGCGTGTATATACAGCTTAGAGCAATTGTGCAATGACGAAACTACTGTGGCTTATAATCCTCGTTCCTTACTATAGCCCGAAATAATATATTTTTCTTTTTAAAAATAAGGCGTAATTTATCGCGCGCTGTACGTTGTTGCGCAACACTCGACTACTTAGTTTATCTTCGAAAATTGGGGTGGAAAAAAAACCCAACGCGGTCGATCGCTTATTAACCGCGTACCTACTGACGTAATATAAGTTAACCCCGCATGATTTGCATTTTTTTCATAGCGGTAATTGAATTATATTCGGGCTGCAAAAGACTTTGGTTTAATTGCGCCGTGCTGAATTCATTTAGTAAGTTGCGCGCGCGTGCGAGAGAGAGAGAGAGGTTTGAAGTATAAATGAGGAGATAAGATGTAACTCGCAAGCGGTGAGAAAAATATTTTAGAGCCGATGCGCGCAAAAAGTGTGTGTAACGAGCGCCTTTAATTGGTTAATTTGCGTGAAAGTGCAAAGGAAAAAAAATAGAAAACGTGTGTGTGTATGTCGTTTTGCTTAGTTTTGTTTTCTTTCGGTGTCGTCCGCGTAGTTAATAAATTGGATTTATGGTTTTGCAAAAGAATGGTATTTTCAAGTTCCTTTATTTTTTATAGCGAGGTGGAATTATTGTGCTCACAGCGCGAGAACGTCTGATTTGCTTTTTATTGGGTGGAATTACATGGTAATAAGGAAAAAATTAACGCTATATGTATTTAAAAATGATTTGCCACTTTATACATTAAAATTCTTTTATAATTTAGAATTTTTAGGAAACAGGGTTACAAGAAACATAAAACCAAAAAAAAATTAGATTTTTTAGTCTCTTTCTTTTCTAGTAATAATATAAGTATATAATATAAGTACGTTATGTAATAAAGGGTGAAAGTAGCAGATCTTTTCCGCGGGTGGTAACCACTCAAGAGAAAAATCTACTTTCGTCCCGTGTTACATATAGAATTTTATTCCACACTCGACCGTGGCCACCTTTTGACTCTGAAAAACGGAGCAGATACCGTTTTTCTTTTTCATATTTTGCTATGTGGATCTAAAATTATGCGTATGCGCGCGCATACTCCGAAACGTATCTCCTTTTAAACTTGTCACTGTGCTACGTGCTGCTGTGTGAGTGGTGGCGCTACTAATAATATACAGAGTAATATATGTAGCAGTTAAATAAAGATTTCCTTTTTTTTTATTATTAATATTTTTTATTTTTTTGATAAAGTTACCATTTTCATGGATTTATTACAAAATAAACAATATTAGTGAAAAAAATAAAAGAATTACTTTTGACACGCAAATGAGATTTGCGGGAAAAATATGCAACTTTTACCCCGATTTTCGGGGGTAAAAGGTGGCCATTTTGGTCGAGTGTGGAATAAAAGATATTTTTTCATTCTGATTTATCCTCATACCGCCCAACCTGTTTATCATACCAAATTTTTTTTCCTTCCTTTAACGTTCCTGAAATCACTAAAAATAAAAAAATAACCCTTATTCTCTCATTACAATCCCATCAAACTAACCAATTCGTCACACAATTCATAACCTTTTTGCACAACACTATTCCATACCCAAATTTACCCTATATATACATACCCAAACTAATTCCTATTCCACTATACTCCGCAATTTTTCCTCAGCCACAAACTTAACTCCTCAACCCATCATCTACTCTCTTCCCCAAACCTTCCAGATCTCTAACTTTCCCACGCTAAACACATATACACGGAACCCGTGACCGCAAGCACCCGAAAAATTCCTCGAAAAAAAAAGAGAAAAAAAAAATGCCCCCGCTAAATCATCTCGTAAAAGCCGCGCGCGCGCGCTGCTTAACGAGCGTATTATCCTCGCGCGCTGTGAAAGTATATTATACACGATAATAAATAGCGTCACCGTAACGATAAACCGACCGGTAAGAAAATCGGGGCGAAAAAATAATATATGTCTCGAAAAACTTCCGAGACTACAACGACGATGTCTGCACCGTTGTACAATCGCGTTATAGAAGCTGTCGATTTATTCGCGGAGATTGAGATCGTAGAGAGCCGCGGGGGAATCGGTTAAAAGATTTCGAGGTAGTTTTAGCGGAAAGTTTTAATTAAAAGCCGTAAGGTTGGGGAGTTTATTTCGGTACATCTAGAGATTTGATGGTTCAATGTATATATACTACGTTAAATTAAATACTTATATGAGTAACGTGCGTTCGGCGATAGTCTTGTAGCTTTCAAATGTTGGACGTTTGTATGTAATAACTCCACAGCAAGTTATTGAACCGGTTGTATTTTATTTTATGTAATAAATAATACATTCAATAAACTACGACGAATTTATTAGAAGTTCCTTCAATTAAAAATAAATAGAGAAGCTTTTAATATAGTATTACACTGAAATCGTTATAAATTTCACGCCTTTTGAGTACAGCTAATCAGACTGTGTGTTATAACATATTGCTCAATCGTTTCTTTTAGTATACTTGTTGTTTTTTTTTGTACAAGAATTTTCTTTATTAATAATATTTAATATGAATAATGCATGTATGCGATCGAATTAGAAAATTTCAAATGCATGTATTTTTGTTGATTTTAGGCATTCTAATAATTATAAGAAAGAAAAAATTGGAAACGGGACAATGACACATGTCTCTATTCTACTTTTGGCGAGTTTACATTTGTTATACAACATATTATGCGCGGATGTATTCATTTCAAGGCACTTAGACGATTATAACTTTATGTAATTAGAGTTCGTATATGTATGTACATACGAAAATCTAGCTATGTAACATGCATTGCTCGATTAAAGCATGTAATATCTAAGAAATGTTAGAATTAGGGTTCTAAGCGCGTGGTGTAAAAAGTTTATTAAAACACATAATACTTAAAAGCATTATACGTTTTATAATATGATCATTATACGAATTTAATATTATGTGCTGCTAATTAAAAGAAACAACTAAAGTTTAATTTGCTATTTAAAAATATCGTACTATAGATGTACCGGCGTTTATATAAAAAAGTAAGACGATTTCAATGCAAGGTCGAAAACCGCAGTCACTGACTTCACGTTCAATAACCCGAACAAGCGATCTGGTTTTATTTTTTTTTCCAAATATCGACTGTTTAAATATAGCATCCCTCTGTTCCCAAGTAAATTTATTTCAAGGCAATCAACTGTAACATCGAAACATTTTACATATTCGTTTTGCAGTAAAACCGTTCATGGTCGTGCGCTTTTCTCTCAAAAGTGCCGTTTTTACAGTTAAACTCGTTTGCAACTGACGCTTACACGCGGTTCTCGGGAAAATATATGTACGAATATGGTATAGATTGAATTTAGAAAAATGATCTGTAGTATAGCTATTTTTATATACATCGGTTGAGAGCCTCGAGAAGTACTGAACTTTCTATTGTCCTTGAAAAAGGTCAGATTGGAGAATCTTGCTTTAATCAAGTTGCCATGTTCGTTAATTACAAGTACACCTGGTTTAAGAGCTGTATTGATTTGTAGTTACTTTGTAAATCTGTATAGTATAAATCAGAATTGTTTACTCGGGCAGTCTTGAACTTGAAATTTATTGACATTGATGTTATATTAAGCTGATCTCGTTCAACCAGTTTTCGACTTATATGGATTTGCTGATACGCTGTAAATTATTAAAACAAGCTCTTTGTGTGAATCGAGTCTATTAACAAAAACAGATGATTTAAAACATTTTAAAATTAATACTATTCAGACTTTCAGTATTCTTAAAGTATACAACTTCTTTATTTAATCGTATATAATTGGAATTTCAGTAAATACCATGAATGCTAAAATTGAAATAGTAGAAAATTCCATGCCCAACGCCGAATAATTGTATAAATCACTTGACATTATACTTTTACCCCATTATACACTTGAAATCCCTGCTGACTAAGAAAAATCACTTCGCAACTGTATATAAAAAAAAGAAAATAATAGCATCACTATATACACCTATACAGCCACACGTTCACTTAAAAAATTCTCCCTTTCATGGATTTCAAAAGCTTGCATACATATATACACACAGCACACACATACTCATCATCATTGGCGACCTATTGACCCCACGAGACTGTGCGCGCGCGACACCCACACGCAACCTCACGTTCGCGTCACGGAATCGTCATATCGCGCCCCGTCACGTTTTTTATCCCCACCATCATAACCTGCGCGAGTACGATTAATACGTTTCGAAAGGCCGCGGCCGCGTGGGATCCTCTCGATATATGTTAATAGAAGTGTGCATGACTGGAATTAAGCGCCGACGATGCTGGCCAGATGTTAGATTGACTTCCGCGATTCGTTTTCCGCTGTTTGCTGCGGTGTAATACATCGTGTGTGGAGGTATAATTGTTAATTATGCAAGAGGTGTGCGAATGGAGTGGAGTAGAGTGGTGATCTGAATTTCGTCGTGGCGGTTTTGATTGGAGTTTCGGTTGGGTTTGAGATTGTATAGAGGTGGCAAAGTTATGAAGTGTATGATGGATAAGAGAGCTGTTGAATATGGGTTTGAGAGATTTGGGAGTATTAAAAAGTTTTGGATTTTATATGTATACAAAAGTTTTTTTTGACAAAGTAAAATATGGTACAAATAATTATGTTAATAATAAAAATTGAAGTTTATATTTTCTTACAATGTAAAAATTTAATTTGCTGATTCCTTTAATTAATTATGATTATTGAAATCTCGCTTTTATAATGATTGAAAAGTCGCTGTAAGACTGTGGGAAAAACGATCATACAGACAGCAATGACGACAAAACTCAATTGACAATTGCAGTAAGTTTTTAATAATACAAATTACTAGACATTTTTTTTTGAAAATATAGGTATTTTAATTCTCTTTAACTTCGATCTTATTATTAAAAAAAAAATAAATAAATAAATAAATTTTGAGAAAATCGAGAATTCGAAATAAAACAAAAACGTGTCAGCCAAATCAATAAACGGATTTTTGACCCGCCATTACACAAAAAAAAAACAAAAAAGTGAGACCTGTCCGTTTAAAATCGACCGAGTAGAAACTGAGATCCAGGCGTATATACACACACAAAACCATGTATTTTGATTCCTAATACCTCGGAAAACAATTATAATATATTTTTTCAAACAACAAATCAAAAAATTACCATCACAAAGCTTCCTTTAGGAGGAAGCAAAACTTGGATCTATATAGTAAATTTTAATTTAATTTTTTCTTATTTTTCAGTATTTCAGAATCTATATACCTAACATATTATTTTAAAATGTAAAAATAAGGAACAAAAAGCACCGACATTGCAAAACGTACCAGCTAACAATCAACATATCGAAATTAAAAAGAAAAATCTTCCCCTCGCACATACATAGTATATACTTTCCCTTTCTACGTCTCATCCTCACACTTTTTAATAAACAAAATACAATCCTCAACGAAAAAAAAAAACTTGGAATACGCACACTAAACCGTTACTTATGAATTATACCAAGCATCATCTCCACAGTAAGCGCGGAGAGTCCCGAATTTTTTCAAAACGCGCTTAAACCGTTGCAAAACCGCACAGTATTTCACTTTCCACTCGAACTTTTCACCCTAATCACAGAGCCTGACGCTGTGTATAATGATGGCTTTTCGGGTGGCACGCGCCGCCACAAAACGTCCTGGGAAAAAGACGCTTTTTTCGATACTCTTGTGTTGTTGGAGAGAGAGAGAGAGAAAGATTGATTCGGTTGTCGTAGTAATAATAACAGAGCACTGAGGTGTATGACGGGATGATTGCCGACGGGAGTGTCAAGGTAGCGATGGTTCTAGGATACGTAAAGTCGTGTGTGATTTGTTATATGCATTGGATTTTTGCGTAGGATAAAATTCGTCGGGGAGGTTCGGATACAATTGCTTTACAAGTTGAAGGAAACGGGTAATCGAGTGAGAAGATTGAAGGTAATTTTCACTATCGTCAAAACATTTGCACCTCTCCGTATATAAATAATAACCCACGTAATCGTTCCATCATAATGATCGATCCGACTCACTTTTTTAAACAGCGATAACCATCAACGCCTATAGTTTCAGAATTCGCGAATAACTACAGCTCGCGCGCATCCAAGGCAATTTCAGCACCGTCGCGTTTATTAATTTACGGCGACAAAGCGGCGCGATAGATCGTTCAATTTTTACCGCCGAGCATTATTATATTCTACTGAGAAAAAAACTCGACACCCAGTTTATATATATATATATAAAACTCCGCTACCAGAATTTATATACTTTTCGTCGATTAATCTCGCATCTTTCATCATTTTTCGCGGTTTCACCAGGCGCGCGCGCGCGCGCCTATGGCTTTGCGAAAAGTTACAGCTCAATTTGAACGATTCCTGCGTTCGTTTTACTAGATTATTTCGTAATACTATATACGCGTAAGGCATACCTCACACACACATATATATATATATATATATATACACACACACACACACACACACACACACACACACACACACACAATTTTTAACGCATTACTTTTTTCGCGCCAGTTCAAACGTATATATACGTATATTAGTAATCGCTCAATTTCGGCAACTATACTTAGACGCACGCGCGCGCGCGCGTTTTATTGAGCGCACGCGTAAATATACAAAAAGGTGAAAGCGATCGCTTGTTAGTCTGGAATCCGAAGTATTCGTCGTATGGTATTTGTTGGTCAGGAAGACTCTATGCGATCGTTGGGAAATTAAAAAAATTAATCTTGGTAGCTCCGATGAGTACAAAAGTGTCGATTAGCATCAGCGCGTCTGTGTCACCGATTTATCCATTATCTTCTTTTTTTTTCGTTAATCTCGTTTATGAAGGATGAAAACCGTAATGTACAGGTATGTAACTACGCGTACTATATAATGATTCGTAATGCACAAGAGAGTATACAAACAGTTTAAATGCTACATCATTTCATCGAGCTCGACGCGCGGATTATGTAAATATATTATTATTTTTCGAATAAAACATCGGAAGTGGATGTATATATTAAATTAAGCGGTTATTACCGGCGATTTCGTAAGTAAAAATTACAGAAAGAAAACAAGCGCATGATGCTGAATTAGAAACCATTATTCGTTGTACATTGAAGCCACAATCGCCATAATCATCATTATCATCGTATCTACTACGTATCCTAAGAAATTTGAAAAATCTATACCACGACGGTGAGGTCAACGAATCCTCGGCTTTATTGTACCGAGAGAACAAAAGATTCCATGGACTCTTATAGTTCTGTAATCGTGCACCTAGATATATAAATGTCTTCTCGCGCAGGCCGCAACGCGTGAAAGGCAACGCGTTTCCCCGGATCGCGCGCGGATATTAAAGCGTCCGAGCGCGTGTGAGCTGCGGTTATGTAAGGTAAATACGTGGAGGTGGAGGAGGTTTTTGGTGTGGTGCAGTTAGTATACGAAATGTAGGAATGAATGGTGCTGTGGTGATGGTTGAGAGAAATGTATTATGGTGGATTGAATGGCGAGGTTTTCAAGTGACTCATGTTAATTGTTGGGTGTTTTTTTTATGGAAAATTGTTTGAACTCTTAGAAATCGATAGAATTGAAGTATGGAAATTAATAATTCAAGTTGTCATAGTTGTTAGGAAGAGAACAGATATTACAATGTGCTATATGGATAATTGATAAAAATTTATCATTCTTTGCTGTGCTTTGTAATAAACGATGTTTTATAAATAAAACGTGCATAAATTGGGCAATAAAGAATGCTGTAACGATATTGGCTTTATAATAAGCCCAAGTTCTTTGTTTGATTTTCTTTTATAATCAATGATGGTATAACAAAGTGTGAAAGTTGTAAACTTGGTAATATAAATTTATTACACGCGTCTCGTCACCGCGTGTCTAATTCTCATCAAATTCGAAATTTCACGGTTCAATCAAAGAGTCATAGACCTGAGAATTAATACTATAAGCTACTCTTATACCTGACCCCATTATTATTCGATAATAAAACACGCCTTTTACCGATGAATGTAATAACAATATAAACGTTTATTTTTTTTTTTTTTCGAAAACCATTCAAGTTTTAAAAGAACAGACTTTCAAAATCGGCAGTATAATTTTCAAGTTTACGGTCATACTTCTGACAATGATTGAAATGCTTTCTAATCTAGCATTTGATAAAGATATACACGCGCGCGTGTACCAGTGAGTCGTCGAGCGAAGTGAAATTGATCGTAATTGCAGTACGCAATGGATTGCTTGACGTTTCCGACGTTGTTATAAAAATGATTATACTACGAAGGACAACGAAGAGAGTGTAACAATGTATATATACATATAACGAGACGAGTGAGAAGCTGCTTTATTTGTTTACATTTACATATTTTCGTTGGCTTGAAGAATAATAAGAAAGTCAAATTTATTTTACGACTACAGAGGTATTGAGAAATCCAATGCTAAGATGTATGTTTACATTAATAATTTCGATCGACCTTTGATGTAGAAACTCTGGTTGTTTATAGCAAAGAAACGAAAATTTTTGCCAAAATAACAATTTGCTTGGTATATATTATGAAAACTTTCATCTATTTATCATTCAAGTGTTTTATGATAACGTCTAATAAATGTTTGGTCGAGCGTATTTCAAATCTACTTCGAATTTCCTTCCTTGTTAATAAATAACGTAATGCAACGGTACATAATATATGTACTTGTAAAAACATTTATATTCTTCTATCATTATTTAGATACTTAAACCACAAACAACATATTTAACTATACAGAATTTAAAACTTTAAAACCTATCGTTACAACTATATTCATACAATTGTTCACGACCATTGCAATAGAAATTTTACGATATTTTATCTTCAAACAATGTATATATACCAATGAAAACGAGTCATTTTTGTCTTTTATTGTTTTGCAGTTTTCCTAGCGACAACGATATGCTGCGCGTCATCACTTGGCCTTACGTCCGAGTACGAGGACGAGCTGAGGCCGAGTTTCGTGTCGAGGCGGGCCATCGATGGTACGCGCGGCAGGTACGCATTATATGCATATATACATACTTTACAATTCCTTTCGATGCTTTTGCAATTGTAATTATCTTGTTTCTCTCTTTAAATAACGTGATAGAAAGTATTTCAATCCTCAAGAGGATGGATTCTTCGATGACTATGGGTACGAAAGAGGCCAGTATTACGGTTCCGGGGAGAAACAGGGTGAGTGACTTTTTATATCAGAGTTTAGGAAAAGTGTAATGCAATGAGCAGGAATTTATAAACACCTGATATCTCTTGAAAAAAAAAAGTCTGGGCGTACTCTGGATAAAGTCTAGCTATATAGTAGGATGATAAAACCTTTATGTATTTAAAAGTATATAGTAAGAAAGTCTAGGATAAAATCTGGCTTAAAATATTGTTCCGACAAGTCTGGTGAAATATCTCAGACATTTTCCCAGACATGTAAAAATATATTAAATCAGTCTTAATTCCAGAATTTCTACCATACTTCACTTTACTTTTTTAACAAGAAATCTAGGGAAAAGTTTGCGATCGTCCGCTTATCGCCTACTAGCTAGACTTTAGACTTTTTTCCCATTGGATGACAATATATGCTCTCAAGTAGGATTCCGAAACGTCCATAATTATGTTCTATAAATAAAATGGAAAATTACACTTGAATTGTTAAACAGGTATTGCCGGACTGAGGAGTAACGTGCCAGGCGAGCCTGGTGTCGATTATCCTGCTTACGAGAAGATCCCAAGGACGACGTTTTCGTGCTTCAATCGTGAACGAGGTAATTCTTCTTTTAAAATCTATAAAAAATTGCATGTGTCTTTCTTTTTTTTTTGTTCATCCCTCCATAAACTTCAACTACACTAAACGTAGTAAAAATAGCAACGGCAATTTCGCTTATGGAAACTTGTCGCGTCGAACGTCTCAATAACCGTGCGTTTATCGTCGTTCCTAAACGAGACGGAACTGTGTGAGAAAAAAAGTAACTTCACCTTAAGCGTCGAGAACAGGTATTCCGTGTTATAGCGTTGATAATGACTCATAAAACTTATATATTTAAATTTAAAATAGGTAAATTATTGAGGATCCCCGAATACTATGTAATTTTAATTTTATTGAGTCATCTATATACACGACGGACTTTCTTAATTAATAAATGATATAGTCTTTTATATCATGCATATTTTATATTTGACGTTGAGGAAGTTTTAATAATTTACTTATTCCATACTGTTATTTTTATATTCATTTTTATAAGATAAATGACAATAACTAAAATTTAACTAAAAATTTAACGGTATATTTTAAAAAGCATCTATACTTTTTACTGCGTTTACAATCACTATAATAACACGTTCAACATTGGATTGTATCTATAAGAAAGGCCAATAAATCTACCGGTAAAATCCGCATCCATTATGAATTTTCGTTACACCACTTTTAACCATACACTTCCAAAAAACCACGACGAAAATTTAATACCCTCCCAAAAAGCTTAACAACATCTTCCGCTTTCAACGAAAATGAGATAAAAAGCTCATCATCCGAATTTATACTCCAACTCGCAAAAACACACGTGCCACTGGTGAAAGAGAATAAAAGACAAAACTCGTCTTTTGTATATATATACATATAATGGCGATGTGCTAATAGAGCGTTTACCGCGAAACCTGTGTGTATATATGTAGATGCACGCGTCACCACGTATATATTATGCGTCCTTTCTCATTCGAAAAGTGAAAAGCGACTCTCGCGTGCTATTATCAATTCCTGTGGAGCGAAAAAGAAGATCAGTAATTCTTACGTTTAGCGATGGCATTCTTTTCGTCTTATACCATCTCTTGTGTTGTTTTGGTCGATTGAAAAATTCGGTGCGTGTATTATTATGCGACATGAAAGTGTCGATATTTCTTTCTTTTTTTAATAGGTTTTAACGTTGTGAAAGAGTTTGTAAATTATTTCTATACTTACGTCTATTAGTTCTCGCTTTAGTGCGAATGTTTTTTTATGGCGTTAGCGAGAGCCGCAATAAAAAGTGATAAATATGCTGATGAGTGCATGAAAGCTATTAAAAAATCGATATATACGCGTCGACGTTCATTATTGAATTTTTCTTGTTACTGCGTTTAACGGAAAGTGCGTATAGGCTATATTTCTTGTATGCGTAAAATTAATTCCAACTAATCATCATTATATGCTGTTAAGTTATCATTTTTTCTCGTGGTACCTCGCGTATAGAATAATTAATTATAGTCAATTTGATTTATTTTTCGGCACAACGGTTAGCTAAATTTTTATACTATCTTTCGGTCACACTGATATATATTATATTTTTGCAACATAAACATGACGTTACGGTTGGCATATATATACACAACTAGGTGACGTCACAAAAATCTTAAACAACGACGACGACAACGACTCTCGAATTTGCATCTAATTAAAAGAGAAAGAAAAAAAAACAACGATCTAATCATGCAAACTACCGTAGAAAAAAACAAAAGTACGGCTAAAAATAACCGCAGCTAGCCAACCATTCATGTCGATCGGTCATTACTTAGTCATTAGTCGTCCTGTAAAAGGAAGGCGGAAGCCAAGCGCAGGGAGAGAAAACTAACGACCGGCTAAACGCTTATTAGCTGTGTGTGCGCCACCCTTAAATATTCATAGCGAACGCAAACAGCGATTTTCCTTTTTCAACGATTTTGAAGTCGCTAAAGAGGTGAATAACAACAGACGTAACGGTTAAAATATAACGCGTTGTTATAAAGTATTACGTATTGTGTACGCGCGTGGTGATATATATATAGGTACGTAGAAGTGTGCGTATTATATACAACAATGTAAGAGAGCGAGTGCAGTTTTTACGATCTTGAAATTCTTCGAAGTGAAAGCGAAGCGCACGCGCGCGTGGTGCGAGTGGATAGTGCGTCGTTGTTGTTCTTCGAATGCGTGCGCGGGGAAATATATTAATTGAAAATGCGAGATGAGTCAGGTGGGTGACAAATGCTGATGGAATTCGTTGATTGAGTTGGGCTTTTTATTTTACTATGGCTGTGTTGTAGCATTTGTGGTGGTTATGGCTTTTTGGAATTATTGGTACGTAGGTCCGACGGAAGGCGGATATTGAAGTAGAAACTTGAATATAAATCGATAATCAGTGGGTTTTATGAGTACATTTCAATGCAGCAGGATGTTTTCGCTAAGATTAAGGTGCACTGATAGGACCGTAGAGGGAAAGATTCTTAAATTTTTATGAGATTTTTATTGAGCTAATACCAAGTTTTAACCATATTTGTTGGGGAACGTTCCCACGAAATAAGGTAAAAATATTAGTTTTTGAAAAAATATTGTCAAATTACATGAAAATGTAGGAATTTTTTCTAATATTTTTCTATCAGTCTGTATATATGTATATACATAGGTATGAAGATAAATTTTAATATTAACATAGTAAAAATCTTTATACTGAATATAGTATAGAAAAATCGTATCACCATAAAAAATAATCTCTGCGATATAATATAAATGCAAAGTCGGGTTTAAAACCATTAAAAACCATTAATAACCATTAATAACCGCGAAAATATAATAGAAAGTTATATCCTACATAACCATTAAGAATCAAATCCCGTGACTCTTCCCGATCGCGTCATTTTCGTCACCAAACCGAAACGGAAGAAACGCCGTCGCCGCCCACGAATTTTCACGACGATAATATTTCGTCAACCTATACCGGCGCCCACGACAATTTCGCAGCGACCGGGCGCGAGACAATCGATGTCAAGGATGTATATAGGCATCGCTTATAAATACATACATGCGCGTGATGCATACAAATATATACTCGTGCTTATAGAGAAGAAGAAGAAGAAGAAGAAGATTCGCTACTTTCGTAATAATTCGCCTGTCTCGTACACACACACACACACACACACACACGAGTGATAAATTTTTCATATATATATATATTATACACGTAAGCTTTCTTATTACCCACTCTAATACGTATATTTTTCGGCCTCCCGCGCGTGTGCGGTTATAAATTAGGGTTAACGTTTATTGGATATTCGGGATAATTGCAGGCACACGAGGAGGTCTACTTTGACACCAAGACAACTTGATTGACTAATGATCGTAATCGATCTGTGGTATGTGACTTTGGTGCTGGTATGGTTGCATGTGTAGAGGCGCTTTTTTCAAGGATTAAGTGAGCGGTATTTTCGTTGAGATTTATTCGGTTATTAAAGATTTACGTATAAGTATATATATACACACGGTGAAAATTTAATGCGATATATAAGCTTGTAAAGGATTATCGTAGCAAGAAGAAAATATATGCGTAATATGCTTGTAAGTAGGAGTAACCGCAACCGTGGTATTATCATTTTAAAATTTCGAAATTATTGAAAAATTTTTTAGGTATAGAATCGAAGCTCTTCGTGGTTCTGTCAAATCATCATGATCATACTTTGTATATATAAGAAAACTAACCAATAGTCCTCACGATTTTCGTAACAACAATAAGCTCGTATAAGCAACAACAATCAATTACGAAAACACTTTTCGCGCCCCGCCGTAGCCATATTATGCAAATGATGAAAAAGCAGACACCCACCAACACGTATATATATATACATGCACAATTTTTCTCCGAACAAAGCGAACTCCGCGCGCGTGCGCAATTGCGATGCCGGGCAGCGATTGCACACGAGAGGCGCGTCTTCTTCTTTCTACCTTTCCTTTTCGCCGACTATCAAGTGCGAGTAGGGACTGATTTTTCTTTTTTCTTTTTTTTTTTTTGCTTTCTGCAGCGGTGGCGGAATCGTGATATACCGTAGGATTGATCGGGGTAAGAGAAGCATATTAATTAAGCTAAAGTCTTGCATTGTCATCTTCATTCGGTTGGAGGAGTATTGAGAGTTTCTTAGGATTTATTGTCGTGGGTTTGTCCCTTCATAAGGTTGATATTACGAACGCTGTATATATATATTCTTTTGAATTTTATCTGAAAACTCTTTGCTTGTGCAAAGAGTCTGAGGTGTTGCTGTATGGAAAAGTTGAAAAAAAAGATATATAGATTGTATCTTTACGAGCTATTCTTTAAAACGAGTATTGTTGAGAGATTGTAGTTCATAAAATTTTTCAGTGGAAAAAGAATCGTTCGGTCATGTACAAATACGTGAATGGAAATCCTGATTTGAGATAGAATATAACAGAATTGAGATTTTTCGTATATAAAAATAAAGGTATTCGCTTATAATTATAGTTCTGTGTCCAAGTAATGTATATATATACTTACTATTAGATTATTAGCATTGATTGTTACTTTTTATTACGTAAAAGATAATACAATGTTACCCCTTCTAATATCGTGAAAAATGTATAATGTTACATATTCATCATCGAGTTTTAGTAGATCTAAAAGAAATGTTATGACTGCGCAAATTTAAGAAAGCTTAAAACTGAGTGTAAATAATGCAAACTTCGATGTAGGAATTTCCAATTTGCTCTGATTTTCCTTTAACCTTCTTTCAAAATAAAAATAAATTTAAACAACAGTCAATAAAAAAATCCATTTTCTTCATAGGTTACTACGCGGATGAAGAAGCTGGTTGTCAGCTTTTCCACGTCTGCGACGAGGGTCTCGTATCCTCGTTCCTGTGCCCGGTTGGCTCACTCTTCAGCCAACGTCTTCTTACCTGTGACTGGTGGCTGAAGGTCCCCTGCTCTCGTAGCCGCGACTTCTACCATGAACAATTCCACGCGGACGATGTCTCCTTAGCCTCAGGCGATATTGTCAGACACGCCCTTACCGAATCGACGAAGTATCCGGACCAAGACCGCGACCAGGACAAAACCGTGCCCGTAGTCGTGCAGAAGAATATCAATCAGCTGGATCAAGATGGGTTCAAAAGGAGGAACGGAGGGTCCAGGAACAGGGTGAGGGTTAGGGTCGACACGAGGGAGAGAGATGACACGGAAATTGTGAGGATCAAGACGATCGATGATCAGGTGGATAGGAGGACGAGGCTCAGAGGAGAGTCCAGGTATGATAAGTTTTTTTTTATGTGTTTATTGTTAATTGTAATTGAGACTTTGAGATATTGAATATTTAGTGTTCAAATGTGAAAGAGAACATTGCAAATGCGTCAGAAATGAAGGTCATCATTTTTTATTAAATACATAAACAATAAAATTTTTTTTAAATTTACTACCTCATATCAACATTAAATGTAAAAATTTTTACTATATATTACATAGTAAAATTTGGTAGAACTTCTAATAAAAATTATATGAATTATTTATTAATTTTCAATAGAATGTATATTATTTATTACCGAAAACATTAATTAGCTTTAGAATTTGAGTCTATTTCTCCATTATTAAAGAAGAAATTAATTTTACATAAGATATTTTTTATAAAAATATTAACTAAGACACTATATAATACTTGTTTATTAAATATTTAATAATAACCTGTCAATTAAAACATAATTAATGTCTTACAATTATTGTGAAAGTAAGAACTTTTAGAATTTATATGATTTAAGTTTTAATCAGTATTTAAATTAAAATAGTTACGCTACATTCATCAATCATATGTTTACTTTTGATACACGAACACATATATGAAAGAGAAACGAAGCTTCCGTTAATGTATTTACAAATATCTAAATTCACCTAATTATACCAAAGTCTTGCATACAAATAATGCATGCCAACCACAGAACCGAAATCTCAATACAAAAGAAATACCTGTCACATTAGAATATCTCACCTACTTAATCAGTTTCAGGTCGAGCGCCTCCGCTGACAGCAAATGTCAGCGCAGGCGCCTCTCTCATGACAGCCATTCTCAGTTCCCTTCGCCTGCCACAAAGCCAACAACCGTGACGACTTCCACAACAACGACGACGACGACGACAGTGACACCGATCGTCACTGAAGCATCTCGTATCTTCCAGACTTCATCTGAAGACAGTGCAGCGACAACCGTGGCACCGGTTTACGAGACGACTTCTGTGTCGGCATACTATCAAGATACCACTAGTTTGAACCTCTTGACAGATGTTCCGACGAAGAGAGGACTGGAGGAAGTGGATCCGGTGACGACGAGGCCAACGATAGGCAGCCATAACTCTGCCTACGAATACGACGACATGGAGGGCAAGGAGAGCATTGGTCTCGTGAATTCGCACGTCGAGAGGAATTTGGAGAGGAATGCGAATAAAGTCAGAGCGATGGATAGGAATGGTGACAGTGACACGACGTTGGAATTTTTCGAGAGTATTACTCCAACAGTAACAGAGAAAGTGGAGCAAGCAACGCAGCTGGATGAGAACATTCAGGCTAGAGAGAGCATCGGTCTGGTGCAGTCTAAGGTGCAGGAGAGATTCCAACTTTTCAATGATAATCAGAAGGTAGTAGCTGCTGAGATTTTGTCGGGTAATGGTGAAGTGAGGACGGATGAAACTGTGATACCAGTTGTTGATGATAATCATACGGAAAGCCCGACGTTACTGCAAAGTAATAGTACTGAATATGCACAAAACGGAAATACGGAAACAGTGTACCAGACGGAGGTGACAGACATATATACTGACATGGAGGCTGGAAAAATGCAATCAGTGCAGCCTGTCAGGACGCAAGAAGTCCGGAAGATGTCCGGATTCCTTATAAATGTTACGGAGAAGAAACCTACAGAAAGAACGACCCTGCCTGCGGAAACAGTTTATCCCACGGAATATCATGAGCTGTTGAATTCTTCCGATACCACATACACGTCCACTATTCCAGCGTGGACACAGGTGTCGAATAACGACGAACAAGCGACTACGATATCTAATAGTATCAAGAGAGTTTCCGACACTGTTGAAGAAAGTAACGCGCCTTTCGAGGTTACTTTGACTCTAAACGCTAATAACACTTTAAATGGTGGTCATGGCCCGATAGGAGCCGAACTTCTCGGCCAGTTAATATCTCAACATGTGGATGAACCGATAAGTTTAAATGATGTGCAGATTGTTAAGTCCGATCAAGTGGGTCAAGATGCTTCAGTAGCTCAAAATCAACAGCATGCAAGTAATACTGTATCGGGTGTTCGGACTTATCAAAATTTTAGAAGTTACCATCATCAACCGACTACTACTCGCATTTATGATAATCATAGATCGCAACCCACGGTAACCCCGAATTTTAGGAATTATCAAAATCATCAGGTAGAAACTGAAAATCCTGTGCCTACGACTACGCAAGCACCCACAAATTATGTACGTTATCAACATCAACCGAACCAAAATATCGAATTTAGGCCTTACCAAGCCAAGCAAGTGGCAGAATTCCATACTACAACGAACCAACAGCTCCAGCCTACAACAACCCACGCGCCTCAGCAAAATTATTGGAGTCATCAGAACTATAAGGATGAATCTAAAGGCTTCAACAGTTATCAGCCATTCCAAGAGCAGCCAAAACAGTTTAAGGATGCTATAATACAAAACGTAATTTCTACTACAGCCAGAAATAATTTAGCAAGCGAGGAAGAATCTTTGAAGTTTAAAAATTATGAAGCTGTCAAAAAAGAATCAATTAATGTTAAAGATTACCAAAACCAACCTAATGAACAAAACATTTACAAAAATCATCAAACTTCTAACAATGAACCTGAGGATTACCAAAAATATCACGTAAATTACCAGACCCATCATTACCCAGAAAACTTCCCAACTCATCAAAAGAATCAACAAGACTTTGGAAACTACAAAACTAAAAATTATTTTAATCATCAAAACACTAATAATTTTAATAATTATCGAAATCAACAGTCTAATGATAATTCTCAAAACTCTGAAAATCATGAAATCAACTATTCTGACTATCAGAATTATGATAGTGTCGAGGATATAGTAGGAAGCCCACAATTTAGTGAATTCGGTACTCGACTTGCTGCAAAGAACCCTTTTTTGAATACGGTGAATAAGAAGTCAAAAATTAATGAAGATGCTAATGCGCATATGATTAATGCAGGACTGCAAGGAAAAGCTGCTAATTTCTTGTGGGCTATGAGTCAATTAGCTAAGAATGATCGATTTCCGAGGCCCTTTACGCAGAATAGTGACAAATCCACTGAAAATAATTTAAGCACTCCAAATAAAGCCTTCAACTCTAATAGTGTTATTGATGTTCATAATAAAGCTAGAAATAATAATGACGAAAACATAAACAAGTTCAGACAACCCACTGTTCATAATAATAATCATTATGATAACAATAATAATTACAGAGAAAATAAAACAGAAACAACGAATAATTATAATAATAATAATAATTACAATGGCAACTACAATTCTAATATTCAGCAAAATTTTGAAGATGAATACATTGTTGATGTTGATGAATTTGCAGCACCAAGAACAGATCCCATCCCGAAGAGTATTTATAATCAAAATCATAGCGATCGCTTTAATCAAAAAGATGACAGTTTGGACACAGTGCCATCTACCTATATTTCAAAGAATCAATCTAATTATAATAGACCTAGACAAGATAGGATTCTCAATACGAAACCGGGGCCACCGAAAACAGAAAATCATCCTCAGTTTGTAAAAATTCCTCAGCCTAATTACAACACATACAACGGTCAAAGTACTCCAGAAGTAAATACAGTTCCGTTTAACAATAACCAACAATTTGTGCAGATTCCTCAGCCAGATTACAACGAATACAACATTGAAAATACCCAAGTACCTCAACATAACATTCCAACTTCAAATACTCCTCAATCTCACCCAATTGATTATACATTAGACGACAGTACTCAATCAACTACTGAAAGCAGTTCTGGACAAGAAAATTACCAGATTTTTCAAAGTCATCAACCGCAGAACCTCGACTTTAATTTTCAACACGGCTCTCGACCAACGATTCCACCCACCCGAGTGCCTAACAAAAATGTAGAGATTGTAAATAGTCCTCAACCAGACTCTGTTCATAATCCTTTTTTGTATAGCACCCCAGCTCCCGCTGATGATAGTCATAAATCGAATGAAAATTTCCATGCTCAGCATAATCTTCAACTACAACAGCAACCTGTTGACTACAATTTCCATCATAGTATTGAATCAAGTTATGAAAACAGTCAACATAACTCCCAGTCGAGTCATGAAAACACTAATGTGCCAAACCATCATTTCCAAAATGTCAACACTCAGTCGCAACCGCAAGATTATAACTTCCAACATAGTATTGAGTCAAGTGTTGAACATAGTCAAGTTCCTAATGAGAATTATCACACTCCAGAGACAACTCAACCACAACCTGTAGACTACACTTTCCAACATCCACTGCCATCTGTGGAACACAGTCCCGTTCCTACTCAAAATTATCAGAACCAGCAAAATACTCGACCTGAACAAATTGACTATTCATTCCCACATAATATACAGTCGAGTGGTATAAGCATACCGTCACCTTACAAAAGCATTCAAATTTTGACAAATCTTCATCGGCAACAAGCTGATTACAACTTCCAGCATAGTACGCCACTGCCTGTGAAAAACACACAAGTACCTCATAAGAACATTCCAATTCAACCTCATTCACAACCGCAACCAAATGATTATCAATTCCACAAGAGTACATCGTCTTACGTTGAAAGTACTCCAGTACCTGATAGGAACACTGATCAACCTCCACCAATCGACTACAGCTATCAACACAGCACTCCATCCTCAGAGGAAAACAGTTACGTTTCTAACGAGAACTACCACAGTGCCGAAGGTGCTCAGTCCCAATCTGGCGAGTACAACTTCGAACAAAGCAGTGAGTTGTCTCACGAGGACAACCAAAACGTGCGGTTTCCAGACAATTTCCCACAGCAGCAACCTGCAGACCACACTTATTATGAAAGCACACCTTCTAGCGTTGAAAACTCTCAAGCACAGCACGAAAACTACCGAACGTTCCCGACCTCGGTCAGCAATTTTAACCTTCACTCATCGAGCCAACAATCGTCCGTTGAAAGCAGTCAACCGCTGAGGCCAACTCAACCACAGTCTATCGACTTCAACTTCCAACCAACGGTTCCACCCTCCACCCCTTCTGAAGAAACCTCTACCCAAGACTCCAGGTACCAGAACTACAACGTCACGAAGACTCTGACGAAAACCACCGTCGAAACGGAATTCATCCCATCCCTCAGCTTCGATTTTGGAAGCGATGAAGGTCGTAAAGAGTATCTTGAAGCTTTAGAAAAGGGTCTTGTGCCCAATGACAGTGTAGCAAAAGACGCGAGCGCGTCAGCTAGCGTAGAAGCCGAACAGACGACAATAAGCGTCGAAGAAAGTGATAGGAGAGATAGAAGTAGGAAGAGCGAAGAGAGCAATAACAGCAGCACTAGCAGTAGCAACGGCATAAAAAATTTCAAGGACACGATCGAGTCCATGAGTGGGGAGGAGTGATTATTATCTTTACAATTATTTACTACACGTTCTCTGTATAAATAGCTCGTAAGGCCTTTTACATATATGTATTTACGTGTATTTAAATTAGCTGTAAGTTGTAATGCTTGTGACTGGATTTATGAGATACTTTTTTATACCTTGTAAATTATAAGTGAATAAAGTTGTGTAAAAAAATTATTTTGTGGGTTTTGTTTTCGAATATAATAAAACAATCGTTGTAAATAATTAAGTAATCGTTGAAAGGGCTTTAGAAAAACTTTCTTACAAATGTTATTTAAATTATTGATTATCTTAACAAGAAATAATACTATATTAAAAGAAGTTATTAACAATGAAGAATGCAATTTCAAAGTAGAATTTTATCTTTACTTGTTTATTTGATTATAAACAGAAACACAGAATAATAAATAATCCACAGATATTTAAATCATGTTAATGTAATGTACGATAAGAAGTTTTCCTTTCATATTTTAAATATACATATTGCAGTAATCAGATCTAATTTTAACGAATCAAATTTTCCGTTTGCTCATCAATAAGTATTTCAGACAATTTTAAAAACACAGCTTTCTCGCATTCATTCATAAAATTAACGGCTATATCGATCACGCATCCCCGAACCCCCACAGCTGTTTGGAACCATAGAAACGCGCGTTTGCTCACACCGTTCGCCCCGCGCGACGGCTCCAAATAACCTCACCTTGTCTCCTTATACTTTAGATCGACGAGAACCATGTCGGAGATAACGCAGGTAAGCGGGGATTATGGTGAGTACGGTGAAAGCGTCGTGGGCAGCTTCACGGAGGCGGGATTACAGCATGCTAGCCGAAGGACCAGCGTCAAGTCATCGCCGTCGGCGACTCTCGATCTGCGGTATTACCTAACTCTATGTTGAATGGTGTACTTAAAAGTTTATTGCAAAGTTGTTTTTGTTATTACTTATTTTCAAATATAAAGCGGAGAAGAGGTTAATTACACAGTATTTAAACGCTCGAAATAGTTTTTATTCATTCGATCTCTAATGTAGAGTGATTCATAGTTTATTTTATGTACTAATAAGAAGTCATTTGATGGCTTGGTATTTTCTCCTTAATTATGATGACAGTTATTTATTAGCATGTCTGTCATAGAGTTCTTTGGATTCGAGATAAGGTGATGAAGTTTCTGGATCTCGGCTTGGAGTACAAACTGTTCAATGACCTCGTAAACGTAAATTTCTTTCCGTATACTATAAATGTGATGCGATATGCTGTAATAATGTAATTCATGGTTATCATTTTAGGATAATAATCGTTATTATGAAGATAAACTTCTGAATTTTTTGAACACCGATACTTACGAAGTCACAGATCTTGAGTACAAGCAAGTGTTTTTTTACAAAACGTACCGAGATGAAATTGTACAGGAAGAAGTCTCTATTTGGGAAGAAGGTAATTAAATGTTATTATGGATTTAGGTTTTTCAATTGTTTTTAAATTAACAAATAATAAGAAAAATTTTAAATTTGATCAATTTATATTTAAACACACAATCAGGTCGTGTTAAAATAACAGCGATGGGCTCTTTTGCGGCTCAGGTGAAGTCGCAAAGATTAGTTAAAAGTGCTCCTGATGGTAAAAAATAAAAAAATACATTAATTCGCATGTTTTGCACGACTTTGGAAAATTAGTCACAAAGTAGCCACACTTTCTAGTGTATATAGTAATTAATCAATATACTGATTAATATATCAATGCATGTGATTTTACTTACAGGGGTAAAGATAATTAAATAAATATAGTGTTAACTTTCTAGATTATGTCTCTCTAATTAGTATTGTGTAAATTATTTATTTTTTTTTTAATTTCACTCATAATTACAATTATTTAAATGAAAATTGTATAGCATAAAACAGAAATTAAAAATTTTCTACATAATTTTCCTAGTTTTTCTAATTTGTTTTTTTCACATATCAGTTTTTCATTGACTGATAGTTGATTTATTTCTTTTTTTCCAATATGATAAATGCGTTTTTCAACACAAAACAAGTACTCATTAAACAAACTAAGTGATTTAAGTCAAAATATTATCAAGCTTTGCATTCTACGCAATGCCGCACTTCTTTAATAGAAAAGTTTCATTGTTATAAATAACTTTCACATAAAGCTCACTAGCACTGTTATATACATTTACAGATATTAAATTTTAACTCGCTCTTTATAACTATACACACGACAGACAAACGGAAGAAAGGCAAGGCCAGCGGTAAGAAAACAAAAAAGGGCCCAAAGAAAGGCAAGGGCAAAGTCGAACGGAGCGACTCGTTTAAAGCGGATGCCGAAGCGACGGCGATCGACGCCGTGGAATCGACCGCACTGCGTTCACCCAGAATCGACAGCGACGGTGAGGAGCTAAATGGGGAAGAAGAAGAGGCCGAAGACGCTGAGGACGACGATGATCAGCTCTTCGTCCTTATGAAGGAGAAGAGCCAGCCGATTTTACCTACGAATTCGCGTAAGATTGGTCATGTTAGAGATCGTTAAAGGTTTGGGGCTGAATTCGTGGAGAATTTTTTTTAGTTTTGTAAATAAGTTAGTTTATGGGTAAACAGATACTTTGAGTTTTAATATAGTGAGAATTGTTAAAGGATATAATAGATGGTCAAGGATTAATGCTTAATGTTTAATGGAGAAAACAATATTTTTTTATTAATAAAAAGTGTTCGTGTATTAACAGTAGATTTAAAGACATGCATATTTTTGAAAATAACAGTGGCGGAATCCTTCATACCGCCTCCTGGACAAGAGCAAAACTACATTTTGACAAGGGTAAGTTTTGTAAAAAGACTGAAGCACTTGAAATTTGAAATTTTTACTCTTCTTACTTGAAAGATTAAGTTTTTCTCGATGACTTGACATTTTTTATTGAATTAATCTATACTACTACCAACTTCCTTCTGCAGAAAGTCGTCGACCGCGTCGTACAGATCCCCGTTCTGCATTGTTTCTTCGGCGAAATCGACAGTCGTGATTCCAATCTCGAATCCCAGCGTCTAATTTACTTTTTGCGAACGGACGACGCCCTTGTGCCTATCCAGACGACACAGGCGGAATGTTGGGGAGCGATGCCGCGGTACCTCGTCTGTGGTTCTCTTCAGGGACAGTATCTGACAGCGATGGGAGAGATACTGAAACGTGTGTTTTTACCTCTGGCGGAAACGCAGTTTCGGGGCCCAGAGGCAGCACAAGATAAGGCAGCGAGGGATGCTCTGACAGCGATGGTTGAAGCGCCTGGGATTGAGAGAGCAGCTGAGATGCTTAATGATCTGTCCAAGTCCCAGGTTTGGTTGATTTTAAAATGTTGGTTCGGATGATTAATGTATGTGTATGTATGTGTGTAAATGTATTTAATATTATTACTAGTTAATTTTTTCTTTCATAAAAACATATAAAAGAAAACAACTAAGAGTGTTTGCAATATTTATTAAAGAAACAATTTCTCAGTTCCAATAATTATATTTTTGTACTTTTTATTCTCATCGATATCTTGATGCTAAATTCGAAATTTATTTTAAGGCCATGTGATACCGAAAATCAACCCAATTTCATTATTCAATAAATTAACATTCGAAAAATAATTCTGTCAGGCCCTCCGTATATATAAATACTAAGGTCAGAAATTTCTTTTGCGAGATTCTATTCTAGATCGAAATTTTAAAATACAGATTCCTACTTACCGACATTGTGATTTTTATTTAATTAAATGAGTTCTGAGTAGGTTTTTGAAAACAATAGATCTGTCAGGCACTCCATATATATAAATACTATACTCAACAATTTTTTTGAGTAATTCTCTTAGTGTTTGCAAAAGATATAGAAATTCTAAAATTATGTTGGTATGTCACAATACCTTAAGGGGACAACGTTCATGCCACCGTCGAGTTTGCGACGAGTATCGTTACTTCTTCAGAGGAAGAAAAGTGACGAGGATTCGATATCCGTGAAAAGTTCTCGCGAGGGTTCGGGCTCCTTTCGGCCAAAGTCGTCCAGTAGAAAAGTATCAGAAATAAAGTCGGACAAGGCGATCGAACCGAGCAAAGCTGAGTTCTTGGAGTACCTGAACAAGCTTATCGAATCTGTAGAATGGTAATGATAAAACAATCATAAGAAAATAGAAATGCTTTCAAACAAATACAAATTGTACTTTCTAGGACTTTGGATCATGTTGAGGGAGACACTCTACTGACTATTCCAGAAATTTTTGAGAACATCGACCCGAATATCCCCGATACCGAGCTCGCTAAGAACAAAAAACTTATCGAGTATCTCGAGGAAATTGTTTTGTCCTGGGAGAAACACATCAAGAGGGTAATTATATATAAACAAATTAACATATTAATTTTAACGAATAAATTTTTCGCTTGATTGAAATTCCTGAAAACTAAAAGCAAACTGAAACTTTACGCAGTATAAAAACTATTTGACATAAAAAACAATGTTTACTACTATTTATTAGCACTCAGTATTAATACCACATGGCTGGTACATTAATGTAAAACATTTATGTTATTTCTCTTTCACATACAGCATTAGGATTATTCATGCAGCTGTCTATTGATAGCATAGTGTAAACTAAATTATAAATAATGCATGTATCATTTTTACTTGATCAAAACTACCTGTAACATAAATACTATTACAGAATATTTAACTTTATCAAATAAATACAAATAACGTATATAATATAACGTATATATAACGTTATATCCTTAAGCACTTAACTATTCTATGTACACTACTTGCACATCCAGGTACTGGAGTCACAAGCAAACAAGTCGCCACAGGGTAAAGGCCCACTAGCCGAGTACGCGTACTGGCACGAGCGCGAGTCCGGATTATCGTTGCTGGTGGAACAACTTTGCTCGGTTCAGATCAACAGAGTTCTAAGTATATTGAACATGGCGCACTCGGCGATCGGCGCGGGTTTCGACTACTTTTCTAGAGAAGTGAACGGTACGCACTCAGAGGCGAAGGAGAACAACAAATTTCTGTCGACTGTCATTCGGTATTTTAAAGTACGTGGAAAGTGTGATTTTAAATATTTATAAATGAGGGTCGAATAATAATAGGATTTTATCTTGGAAATGATGTTTAGATAGTAGCGGAGAGCGACTCGTTCGATGCAATTTTAAAGGCGATTCCGTCGCTGTACGAGCATCTGCGATTGATCTGGGTTCTGTCTAAATATTACTCGAAAGAGGAACGAATGGTGTCTCTGCTTGAGCGGATATCCTGGGAGTTGCGGCAGAACGTTATAAAAAATTTGGCTATTAAGAAGCTATTCGAGTGAGTGTCTCGAAAAAACTAGAATAAAGGGTACAACAAATTTACTTGGTATGAAAAATGTTACAGCGAGCCGTTGGAAATAGTCTTGGAGAAGACAGAAGCTGCACATAAGATGCTGAGACTGTGGAAAAATGCGTACCTCGATACGCGTAGAAGTATCGAGCAATCTGGTAAAGGCGCGCGGTGGGAGTTCGAGCAACGTAAGCTGTTCAAAGATACGGATTACATTGCTTCGGTAAAAATGTTTTTAATTTAACCTTGGTTAGGTATAGTGTTTATTTATTTATTTATTTATTCCAGAGTTACAAAAGATATAACATTTGTGGATTAAAACAGAGTATAATTATAATCGCATAATAACACACTATACTATCGCAAATCCTGCAGAGGAAAATAGGGTTTTCTGTTCGCAGGTTCGGATTAACTTAACTTAAATACTTAACTAATAAAGAAGTGCTGGTTTAGTTTTACTGTATCAAACAGTAATAACCTCCAGCCGTACATCCACGCATCCATGCATACTGTATGTGTCAATGTCGAACTTCCAGACATGGTACATACAAATTCACTCACACCAAATTGAGCATATAGGCCGTCTACAACATTTCAGTCAACGCTTTTGTAATATAAATAATTTATATTCAGATAGTTAACAGTAATATAATCTTAATATTAATATAACAATTTCTTTATAAAAATAAATATTTAAATTTTAAATTCTTCTCTTAAAAAAGTGATGGATGAAATCTGTCATCACAATAAGACTGTTTTGATTGGTTGTTGTTGACTCATTTGCTTGATTGATCGATCTATATAGAATAGGCGCTCACTCAAATTGAATGTGTTTGAATTCTCAAGATTGAATATTTGAGTTGAGTATTTAAAACTGAATAATTAAAATAGTATAAGAAAAATTTCATTATTTTATTTATCAAAATTACGTCATTATCGTATAATTTGAACTCAAAACAATAGTACACGCGAAGTGCGTTTAATGTAGCTAGTATTTTAAATAATTTATTAATTACAGGGGTAACATAAAAACGTAGGGAATAATTAGACATTTTTATATGTTCCTTAACTTAAAAAATGATGACATGAATTTTTTCATTATTCTTCTTCACGCATTTTTTCGAGATAATAATTCCTTAAAATCAAGTTTTAAGTTAGACTCTTATGGTATAGAGTGAGGTTATGTGACCTTTGAACATAAAAATCCCTTATGAAAAACATAGAAATAAAGTTAAAACCATTCATTTTCTTAGAATAATAATGAATGAATAAAAACGTAGAGGGATCTTGGTCTCTTACCAAGCATTTGGGAAAAAAGTAAGTGAAAACGTAAACACAGCGCCCCAATATCCTTATATTATCGATCGAGCTATTTTTGTGTATAAAAATTTAGAAATTCAAAATCCCTATGAAAAATATCCTCACTTCTTCATTTTTTTTTATCTTCCAGGTCAGTGCCGACCTGCACGAGATCGCAGGCGTCCTGCGCGACTTCTACAACATCTTCGGCGAAGAATTAAAGTCGATCGTCAACGACCCGGCGCGTATCGACAGTATCGTCGAACGGGTGGGCCAGTTGCTGGGACCAGTACGTGCCGCCGACAACGACGCATTTAATGAGTTCAATCGCGAGAGCTGGGAGGCAACGACGTCGTGGTTTCGGGGTGAGGTTGAGCGGCTTGAAGAAGAGGCGAAGCTATTCATCGACGAGTGCTTCAAGGCGCTGATCAGGGCTGAGGACGCGCTGGCGATGCTCATGAAGTTCAGGAGTATGCAGACTAGGCAAGCGGTGCAGGATAGACTAGCGATGAAGTTCGATGTGATCATGAAGCAGTTCAGCAAGGAGATAGACGAGGTTGAAGGAATTTTCAATAGAAGTGAGTGGATATGATTGGTAATCTGGACGTGAGTCTCGTGTGCAGTGTGATGCACAGAAAAATTTCATTTGTTGGAATTTGTGTGAGAGATTCTGTAAAAAATTTTTGTTTAGATTGTTAAGAGTGTTATCTACCCCTATCGAAGTGCCACCTATACTGTCAAAAGTGTTTTTGCCAATTAAAATAATTTTAGGGCAATTATAACATAAATATCGAGTTTTCGCACGTATAATAATAGGTATTAAAGAAAGTATTAGAACAGTTTTTACAAACTAAAGTCAATCTGTAACGCCCACTGGATGTTTGATTTCTACACGTGCCAAAACTGAGTTATGATGAATTTAAAATTTATAAGCACACTTAAATTAATGAAAATACATAGATGAAGCCGTGGGGGCGCTGCAATCTATTCCGGAGTGGTTTAGGTAGGGAGCACTCTTAAAAAATGAAGTAATTTTATATAAAGCAAATAAAAGCTTCATTTCTCAAGTTTTATTGTTTATACTTTATACAATAACCTGTGGAACAAGAACAAATTTTTACTGAAATCTGCTTTTATATTTTCTTTTTGATTTTCCTTTTCAACTATCACACTAATTTTAAACGTTATTTTCTCTATCGGCAATTTTTATTAACAACTTCTAATTTTATTCGCTACAATTAATCACATATACCTTGAACAGCTCTTCTAAAAATTTGATTTACTATTCTTCAGACAAACGCAACCCACCGCTTTTGCGCTATCACCTACGAATCGCCGGCGCTATCTACTGGGAACGTCAGCTCTTCCACCGATTAAAGCAGCCAGTCTTACTGTTCCAAGACGTCGAGGAACTGCAGAACAGTGAGCTGCGTGAATTCGCATTCGCGCAGTATATCACGTTAGCCAACCAAATGCGTACTTATGAGGAGACGAAGTTCGCCGAGTTCACTCAGCTCGCGCAATCGATCATGCAGAGTACGATGAAACGCAATGTGTTAAAGTTGCAGCCGCAGGAGAGAAAAACTGGTAATAATTACTTGCTTTAGTTATAAACGTCCTTGATTTATCTTTTCGTGAAACTTATTAGCCGAAACGCGAGGTACGACGTCAAAAATTCTTAAAATCAGCATGTTAAAGAAAATGGGAAGCGGCGATTATATATCGACGCCGGATACTCCACTGACGACTTCGCACGGCGATGAGAGGACAAGTTACTTTATGTCGAATAAGCTCAGTTCCGGTATCTCTCCATTATCCTTATTTCCTATCTTTATCATTCCTTTGATCATGTTACACACTACGCAGTCATCTTTGATATAAATGTTTTATAAACGTTTACAGATGCGAAGATATCTTCAAATTTAAGTTTGAAAACGATTGCAACCGCAAAGACTATCATGACGAGCAGAAGTGGACGAACATTAAAGTTAAAGACGAGACCGTCCTCGACGTCTACTGGTACGGAGAAACTTCAACAGCAAATTCAGAAGAACACAGAACTCATGCGCGGTGCCATTTTGTTGGAGAACCAGATAAAGCTGACGGTTAATTTCAACAATAAAGTCTTTGATGTCATCAGAGAGGTAATAGGCTTTAGAATTACGAAGAGTTTTGGAAGTCATAATGGTTTTGAGATATTAAAATAGGTATTTTTGAACAGGCTGAGTTGTTAGAGCACTTGGGATTTGAACTACCGGCCATAATACGAGAAATCGGTATTCAGAAAGACAGACTGCACGCGGATTCGGAAGCCGTGGAAAAGATGATCGACAAGTATAATGAAATTATTGAAAAATTCGATGACGCAGATGTAAGTAACCAATACTTTAACAGATTAAAAAGCATTATTCGTCTTACGAAAGTTTCGAAATTTTGAAATTTTTTCAGATCTTACTGTTAAAGCACACTCTAGAAAACGTAGAAAAACACATCCAACCTGGGGTGACGCGGCTCAACTGGTACTCACTTGGGATAGGTGATTACGCAGACGCGTGCAGCAAACTTCTAAAAAGCTTAGTCTCCATTGTAACGCAAGTTAGTCAGATCAGACAACGCCTGGACACGCAGATCGACGATGAATTGGGACGATACAATTTATTTGCGCAGAAAGAGGATCCGAACGAGCCTGGATATCAGCTGCGCAGCTGCAAGGTTACTAGTTTGCTTGTTTTGAACATCGATTGAATAATTTTTGGTCTTAAAACACAGGGGGTGATACATTTTTCAGGAGTTTTTTATAGAAGTCGAGTCGAAAAGGACTGAACTCGTCAGCGCAATGCTCAAGTGTTATCGATCGACGAGTCCCATGCTTGTGAAGCTAGAGAGTCTCGTCGAGGGTACGTCAACTGGCAAAAGTCCGGCAATGTTGCTATACTACGAGCGATACGAGCAGAAGATTTTTACTGCTTTCATTACGTAAATACTTCCCGATTAACTTTAAGATCCTCCTTAAACGCTCGTAACAGTTTTTGAATTTTATGTTGATTCGTAGATGTTTCATCAGAAACTTAGAACACCTCAAAAACCTATTAATGTCTAGTAAACCGATATTTCAAGTAAATGCTGCGCTATCTGCCTCAGAAGTGGCGCTGAAGCCTTCGGCTAATGAAATTTATACGATAATCATGCGTGATGTCAAGGATCTCATGGAGCGAGTAAAGGTGTTTCCTAGATGGATGGTCAGGACATGCTTGGAATGCAAGCCCATAAAGACCGAAGTAGCAGCGGATTACACGACTTTCAGCTTTTTTGAAGACGTTATGACTATTCAGGTATATGTGAAATTCAAAAAGTGTATTAGCGGAGGTTTATTTACTGTCAATATTTTAGGTTATAAATGACCTAATCTACTCCGTGCAAGATATGTCGCACCGACTAGCTCATGATTGCTGGCGGTATTTGTACAAGTGGAAGCAATATAGCAATTTGTGGTCGAGCGATAAAATGCAGATATGTGAAAAATTTGCATTATCCAATCCTACTCTACAGCAGTATGATGAGAAATTCGGTTTTTATGACTCTATTATCGAGGAGATCGACGAAATGACAGATTATTACGATGTTGCCAGCATCAGGTATATGCTTTTTCTCAAATCATTATTTTTAATATCTTATTGGACTCTCTTTAAAATACTCTGTGTTCCAAAATATCAAGAATAAATCTACATCCTCTTCTGAACGGTATAAAAGAGCACGCAAGAGAATGGAAACAAGCGCTGGGTAACTTCTTGCTCGAACAAACAACGAATGCGATGACAGACATGAGGGATATGATCGAGAGGTACAGAGGCGAGGTGGAGCTGGTAATCAGCGGCCTCGAACGCTTTAAACTCGTTATGCAGTGCATCAACGATGTTAAACGCACAGCCATTCAGGCTGAAGTCCGATATTTACAGTACCAAGTACGTTGAGAAAGTCATCAATGGGGAAATGAATTAGGCTTAGGTATTGATGAGTTCGACTTTTTCTAGGAAACATATAGAATTCTTCGAGCTCACAGGGTGGCTTTCCTAGAAGCCGATGAAAAAATGGCTTATACACTGCAGAAGGATTGGGAATCACTTTATCTTGGCGCTTTATACAGATATAATAGTCTGGAGAGTACTAAGGACCAGTTCTGTGATATGACCAAGCGAGAGATCGAGGAATTTGATCGTGTCGTTACTGCTTTTGTTCAGAAATTTCATGAAGATGGACCGGGCAGCTATGGTGATAATTTAGATAGGGGAATGGATAAAATGGATGTAAGTTTTAATATCAATAAAAAAGTGTGTGATCCAACGGCTAACGAATATTTTTGTTGCCAGCAATACGGCGAGGAAATATCAGCATTAGAAGAGAAACTTCGTGACCTGACGAACGCCGAGATCCTCTTTGATCTACCACCTGCCGACTATACAGCTTTTAATGATGTGCAAAGTGACTACGAAGCGATGCGCGCACTATTCGCATTATATAAAGCGCAGAAGACAGCGCGAGATGGTTGGGCCAAGACTTTGTGGGCCGACCTCAATCCCCAGCAGCTGATTGACGGCATGGATGGATTTATAAAGGAGTTTCGCAAGATGCCGAAGGCTATGAGAAACATGGCTGTAGGTCGAGCCGTTGATGCCAACATGAAGAGCTTTAAGAATTCGGTGCCACTATTCGTGGAGCTGAAAAACGAGGCAATGAGGGAAAGACATTGGAATGAGCTTATGGAAAAAACGGGGAAGCACTTCGATATGGCAGCCGACAGGTTCGCGGAAAAGAAATAAGACTAAGGAGACTGATAGTGTATTTAAAATACTATGCTTTGTGACGAGTGATTGTGGCTTTACAGTGATGTGATGACGTGTGATAACTTGACGTAGGATAGAAAACTTTTTTAATGACAATTCAGAATAGAGACTAACAGTTGAAGGAATACTTTAAGAAAGATTTTGTTTAGTGAAGATTCGTCTAGGTTATCTAGATATTGTTGTGAATTACGCAAGTATCTAGATATACTAGGTGAATTTGTGATGAAATCAAACCCTATTTAATATTCTTATGGCTACTAGTCAAGAAGCAAATTTATTGACTAATAGCCATTTGATAAAACGTTTATTTATTGTTACATTGGTGACTTTATGAATATTTATTTATTATTTATTAATAGAAGTAAATTTTCTATGTTACAGCTAGAGGTTGTTTAAAGTAATGATTCTCTTACTTAAAATGAAACCGCACTTACAAAACATAGTATTCTAAGTGTAATATAAAATAAATTCTAATTTACAATAAAATAGTGTAAACAAAGTCGACTGGCAATGGAGGGGTAAGATTTGAATCATTAAATAGTGTGCATGACAGTTTATTGTATACTTTTTCCTTTTTTATAAATGCATAGTATACTCGTACATTTACAAGATAATAAATTCTATAGTTATTTCTACTATATTTCACTAGGAATCTAAACAAATAAATTTATTTGGCTACTAATTTTAGATTTACTCTTGAACACATGTTCGCAATGGACCTGGCACGATACCAGGATATCGCCGAGGCGATAGTAAACAATGCTAGTCGTGAATTAGCGATCGAAAAAGGCGTTCAGGAAGTTTCTCAGATCTGGTCTAGCATGGAATTCCAGCTCCTTCGACATACAAAAGCGGGCGAAGACCGTGGATTTGTGCTTGGCAGTCTTGACGAGCTGAATCAGGTATTTTTTAACTCTACGAGATTATATTCTGAACAGCCGTTAAAAAAAAATTGTTAAATTAGATACTGGAGGACAATGCACTGAACCTGCAAAGCATGGCAGCTTCTCAGTTTGTTGGTCCTTTCCTTGGCGTTGTACAAAAGTGGGAGAAAGCTATGCGTACGATTGCTGACGTGGCTGAAGCTTGGCTGGAGCTTCAGAGGCGTTGGATGTATCTTGAGGGTATCTTTGTTGGTGGCGATATCAGGGCGCAGCTACCTGACGAAGCTAAAAGATTTGATGACGTTGACAAAAATTTCAGAAAAATGATGGCTGAGACAGCTAAGAGTCCGAATATTTTGGAATGTTGCTCTGTACCAAGTACGTTAAAAATACTTAGTTCATCTACTAAATGGGCTTTATAATTAAATGATTTAACCATGTAATCTATTCAGACCGACTAGAAGATCTCGGCGCGCTCATAATGGCCTTGGAAAGATGTCAAAAGTCCCTAAGTGAATACTTAAAGAGCAAACGTGCTGTATTCCCACGCTTTTCCTTCATCAGCGACGATGAGCTCCTTGGTATTTTGGGCAGTTCTGAGCCTACGGTTATCCAGGAGCATGTGGGAAAGATGTTTGATAACTTGGCAAAATTCAGGCTAGGTCCAGATAACCTAGATCGAATTGTAGCAAGTGCTCTTATTTCTGCTGAGAATGAGGTCATGGAGCTCAGGTCGCCGGTGATCGCTGAAGGTCCCATTGAAGAATGGCTCGTATTAGCTTTGGATGAGATGCGACGATCCAATCGGTATCTCACGAAAAAGGCCATATTTGATTACGGTGATGTAGGTCATTAGTTTAAGATATTTTTTAATTTTTTTGGAATGGATTACAGTTGCATTTTTACTTCGAATTAATTTAGGTAAGAACATCAAGAACTGAGTGGATGCTTGAATTTCAAGGAATGATGATTTTAGCTGCCAATCAAGTCTGGTGGACGGCAGAGGTTGAGAATGTATTCATGAAAATAACTCAAGGAAAGAAACGGGCTATGAAAGAAGTATTTATAAATAATTTATTGTAATATGTTATTTACTACGATATGTTACCGCTATTAATTGAACTTATTGTTAGTATTTACAACAACTTAATCGTCAATTGGATGAAGTTGTTACATTGATGGGAGGCGAATCTCTTTCCAATAATGACAGAAAGAAGCTTGATACGGTATTAACAATTGATGTTCACACTCGTGATATCATTGAAGGATTCGTTAGAGACAGCATCATGGATGCTATAGAATTTGAATGGGAGAGTCAGCTAAGGTGCATACTGTCATATTTAAGTGTTAATAATAACTTCTTAAAAATACAATAATCTTAATTTCAGATTTTATTGGATGCATGATTTAGATAACATGTGGATGAATCAATGTACTGGTTCTTTTGAATATGGATATGAATATATGGGATTAAACGGAAGATTGGTTGTCACTCCATTGACTGATAGAATTTATTTGACAATAACACAAGCTCTGTCTATGCAACTTGGTGGCGCTCCTGCAGGTAAATTGATATTTTCCATTAAATTTTGATAAATAATATCAGTATAATTTAAATGTATATTTAATTAGGACCTGCTGGTACGGGAAAAACAGAGACAACAAAAGATCTGGCAAAAGCTTTAGGTTTACTTTGTGTCGTTACCAATTGCGGTGAAGGTATGGACTATGTTGCTATTGGTAAAACTCTAGGAGGCTTGGCACAATGCGGCGCTTGGGGATGTTTTGATGAGTTCAATCGTATTGATGTTTCTGTACTATCTGTCATTTCTACACAACTTCAAACAATCAGATCGGCTTTACAGAACAAAGCTGCACGATTTATGGTAAATTAAGTATTATTGTTAACTAAAAATTTTTTTGAAACAAATAAAACCACTTTTCGATTTGTAATAGTTTGAAGATCAAGACATTGCATTAGATTCTAAAGTGGGCATCTTCATTACGATGAATCCTGGTTACGCAGGTCGTACAGAGCTTCCTGAATCCGTTAAAGCTCTCTTTCGTCCAGTTGTCTGTATTGTGCCGGATAATGAGCTTATCTGTCAAATAAAGCTTTTTAGTGCGGGTTTTCTTACTGCTAAAGTTCTTGCCAAGAAAATGACTGTTTTATATAATTTAGCTCGTGAACAACTGAGCAAACAGACACATTATGATTTTGGTCTTCGTGCTTTGAAGTCTGTATTGAATATGGCGGGACAGCTAAAGAGAACTTCTGGAAATTTTCCAGAAAACGTTGTGTTGATGCGAGCTTTGAGGGACATGAATTTGCCAAAGTTTATTTTTGAAGATGTACCGTTATTCTTGGGCTTGATCAAAGATCTATTTCCGGGATTAGATTGTCCGAGAGTTAGATACCCAGATTTTAATGATGCTGTTGAGAAAGCACTTAGAGATAAAAATTATATTGTCATTCCTGAACAGGTAAATTACAAGTTTTATTGTTCGCAATAAAGATATTTTAACTATATAAATTTACAGGTAGACAAAATAGTACAACTATATGAAGTTATGATGACACGACATTCTACGATGGTGGTAGGTCCAACAGGTGGTGGAAAATCAGTAGTAATTCAAGCCCTCTGTGATGCTCAAACTTTGCTCGGAAAACCTACAAAAACATATGTTATCAATCCAAAAGCCTGTACTGTGATTGAACTTTATGGTGTACTTGATCACGCAACAAGAGATTGGACTGATGGACTATTAAGCAAGATTTTTCGCGAGGTAAACAAACCTTTAGATTCTGATAAAGATGAAAGAAAATATATTCTATTCGATGGAGATGTTGATGCGCTTTGGATTGAAAATATGAACTCTGTAATGGATGACAACAAGTTACTCACACTAGCTAATCAAGAACGAATAAAATTGCAAGATCATTGTAATCTACTGTTTGAGGTACAAATATTTTAACCGTAAATCAATGATACGAAAAACCTAAATACTTATGTCTATATTTTTATTTAAGGTTGGTGATTTACAATATGCTTCACCAGCAACTGTCTCTCGAGCAGGAATGGTCTACGTTGATCCAAAGAATTTGGAATATCAACCTTATATGGATAAGTGGATAAATAGTCGATGTAAATCGGAGCGAAATGTTTTTCGATCTTTGTGCGATAAATACGTTCATAGTGGGATAATGTTCATCATCAATGGTATGTTAGGTCTACAACAAGTAACTCCTTTGAAACTGATCATTCCTCAAACAGGCCTTAATATGGTAAGGATCTCAGTTTATGTATGTTATAAAAAAACTGTAAAAATAATTAAAATTTTTATATATTTTTACAACCAGGTAACTCAACTTTGTATCACAATCGATGTGCTATATCCTAAACCGACGACAGATGAATTTGTCTTGGCTGAGGGGCAAACTCTCTCGGATGAAGAGGAAGTTTTGTTCAAAGAAAGACTCGGAGTACGAGATGAGCTCATCGAAGCAGTTTATATTCAAGCTTGCTATTGTTCTCTTGGTGCCGCTATTATCGCTGAATGTCGCAAAGAGTTCGATGAATTCATGAAGAAGTCATCAGGATTAATGCTCGTCGACGGTTCGGTAGAAAAACCAGCAACAACACGACAGATTCCCACGCAGTATTCGACGTTATACGAATATATGCTGGATGTCGATAAACAAATATGGGTGCCTTGGCGAGTAAAGGTACTAAAATATGCACACGAAAGAGGCAAGAGTTTTGGAGAGATTTTGGTGCCGACAATGGATACTGTCAGAGCGAACTGGTATGTGCAGCTGATGAATAAAATGAAGAAGCCACTGGTGCTAGTTGGAGACACTGGCACGTCTAAGTCTGCTATTATTTTGGACTTTTTACGAAATCTAGATTCGGAAAAGTTTGTCAGTATGCTATAGTATTAAAAAAAATGATTGTATTTAAACTCTATGCTAATAGACTATATTATTTTAGAACAATTTACCGGTAAACTTTTCATCAAGAACAACATCTCTGGATGTTCAACGAAATATTGAATCAGTTGTGGAAAAAAGAACGAAAGATGTATATGGCCCACCTCCAGGTAAACGTTTGATCATTTTCATCGACGACATGAATATGCCAATGGTGGACACATATGGCACTCAGCAGCCGATCGCGTTATTGAAGTTGTTGGTCGAAAAAGGTGGTTTCTACGATCGCGGAAAGGATTTGAGTTGGAAAAAAATGAAAGACATGGGTATGACTAAAACGCTCTTATCAAATAAACAACAGATCAACATCAGATTGGAACCATTATTAAATTATTTTTAAATTATTTCTTTAGCTTTCATAGGTGCAATGGGAAAATCTGGTGGGGGCAGACATGACGTGGATCCACGATTCATTTCCATGTTCTCTGTTTATAACGTTACGTTTCCAGCTGATGATACTCTTCAATATATCTATAGAAGCATTTTATCGGGACACCTGGAAATCTTTGCAGATTCCATCAAAGCACTCGCTGATAGTTTAATTACAATCACTTTAGAACTATATAAGGTATATCTAAATAAAAAGGCGTATTTAGAAAATTATTATATTATTAAAATTAAATTAAATGTTTGTACAGCTTATCATTACTGAATTACCACCAACACCTTCTAAATTCCACTACATCTTCAATATGCGTGATTTATCCAGAGTAACTGCTGGTTTGTTGCAAAGTGATCCGAGTCATTTCAAGCAATCTCAACAATTTGTCAGACTTTGGAGAAACGAATTCACCAGAGTCTTTTGTGATCGCCTTATTTGTAAAGCTGTATGCATCATTATAATATGTGCATAAAATAAAATATTCCTAATAAATGTATTAACTGAGTAATAACAACTTTTGTTAAGGATCTAGATATCGTACAAGCAGATGTAGAAGAGAGGATCAAACAAACGTGGGAGATTGAAAAAGACCTAGTCGCTTACACTCTGCGAAATCCTTTGCTCTTCGGAGATTTTAGAAACGCTTGCAGTGAAGACGAGGTGCGCCTTTACGAAGATTTGCTTGATTACGAAGCGGTTTTTAATCTCTTTATGGAGGTAAATAAAATACGTGATACTCGATCGATAAATATACACTTGTTACTTAACACTTGTTATATATAGATTTTAGAAGAGCATAACGAGAGACGCGGCAGACTTAATATGGTATTGTTCAACGATGCACTGGAGCATCTAACACGCGTTCATCGTACGTTACGTATGCAACGCGGTCATGCACTAGTAGTTGGTGTGGGTGGCAGCGGCCGACGTTCAACCATTCGATTAGCTTCCTTTGCCGCTGATTGTGAGCTATTTGAAATTGCTCCGAGTCGAGGATACGATGAAATTGCTTTTCGCGAAGACGTGAAAGTGGGGGATATTCTTTTACAATATTGATCTAATTCTTTTTTTTTTCTTTTTTCTACTGTTTTGTATTTTTCTTATGTATTTTCAGAAACTTTTGATGATGGTTGGCGTGGAGAACCAAAAGACTGTATTCTTGTTTTCCGATGAACAAGTGTTGGATGAAAGCTTTTTAGAGATTGTAAATAATTTGCTGACCACTGGCGTTGTATCAGCTCTATTTACAGATGAAGAGAAGGACGGAATTGTAGGATCGTGTAGGAGTGCCGCGAAAGATGCTAATTTCGGTATAACAAAGTAAGTTTACATTTCAATTGTTAAAAGGTATTATAAATATCATTTAAATAGAAATTCATACCATTAATTATATTGTCATATAGAGAAAATGTATGGGCGTTCTTCGTAAAACAAAGTACAGAAAATTTGCGTATTGCTCTGTCAATGAGTCCTTCAGGCGATGTTTTACGCGGACGTTGCAGAAGTTATCCAGGTCTAGTAAACTGCACGACAATAGACTGGATCTTCCCATGGCCAGAACAGGCACTTCTTGCTGTCGCTAATGTCACTTTAAGAGATGTATGATATAGCTAATATAAAAAAAGTTATTATAAATTGATTGATAAATTTTTTGTAGATAATCCACATCCCAGAAATTCATCGAGATGCAGTTGTTCGCCATGCAGTTCACGCACACATGACAGTTGGTCGTTACACAAGTGATTTCCTTACAAAATTGCGCCGTCCAAATTATGTTACACCTAGACACTATCTCGATGCTTTGGAGACGTATGTAAATTTGTTATCGGAAAGAAGAACGTATATCGAAGCTCAGGTACAACACATTATTTTTCTATAATAATCTTAATTTAATCATTTTTTTTCATAAAAAAATTTATTAACTTTTGAAAACTAGTGTTCACGATTGTCAGGTGGTCTGTCACGAATAGCGGATGCCTCGGCGAATCTTGATAAGCTCAACGCCATCTTAGCCGTCCAGCGGCTGAAAGTCAAAGAACAAACTCTAAACTGCGAGAGTCTTCTAACCACAATAAGCGAAAGCACAGAGACTGCTGTAGCGAAGAAGACTCTAAGTGTAGAAAAACGCAAAGAAATCGAAGATCGCAACAAGATTATCGCCAAGGAGTCAGCCGAGGCCAAAACAGCTCTAGCGGAGGCTCAGCCTGCCCTTGAAAGCGCCAGAAAAGCACTGAGTGAGCTTGACAAATCAGACATCACAGAGATTAGATCTTTTGCTACACCACCGGAACCTGTGCAAGTTGTATGCGAGTGCGTCGCGATAATAAGAGGACTGAAAGACGTCTCATGGAAGAGCGCAAAGGGGATGATGAGCGATCCAAATTTCCTGAGATTACTCCAGGAAATGAATTGTGATGAGATAACGCTAAAACAGCAGCAGACGGTGAAAGCGCATCTGAAGAAGTCAAATAAGATGGAACAAATGAAGACGATCAGTAAGGCTGGATATGGGCTGTATAAATTTGTATTGGCTGTGTTGGATTACTGTTCTGTGTTTCGTGAGGTAAGAACTGATCACATATAATTTCCATTTTAAAAATTAATTGAAAGATATTTTAATAACTTGCTTTACAGGTTAAACCAAAAATGGATAGAGTTCAAGAGCTAGAGGACGAGTCAGCCAAGGCGAAAGTAGCTTTAGAAAAAGAAGAACGAGAGCTTCAGAGAATTGAAAAATTATTGGAGCAGTTAAACGCGAAATACGAAACTGCGATGTCACAGAGGCAACAGTTACAGGACGAAACAGATTTGCTACAAAGACGACTTGTAGCTGCTGATAAACTGATTGGGTATGACACCTAATTTTATTAAAATAGGGTTTAAACTTATTGAAATTTGCAATAATTAACTTTATGTCGAATTATTCATCAGTGGTTTATCATCTGAAAATGAACGGTGGAACAAAGAATTAAAAGAACTAAAGATTGAGCTCGAGAAAATTGTCGGCAATTGTTTGCTAGCTGCTGGATTTTTAGCTTACAATGGTCCGTTCACCTTTGAATTTCGTATTGAGATGCTCTACAATGACTGGCAGCACAGTATTTTGGAGAAGGGTATCCCACTGTCTCAGCCATTCAAGATTGAAAGTCAATTGAGTAATGACGTTGAAATCAGCGGGTACGTTATTTAAAGATCGCTTTTATTACAGAACAACTAGAAAACTAATTGTAAGTCATGTTGTCTTCATTATACTTTAGCTGGAATTCCGAAGGATTACCACCGGATGAATTGTCGATTCAAAATGCCATTTTAACGGTGAGAGCATCTCGATTTCCGCTTTGTATTGATCCGCAACAACAAGCATTTAAGTGGATCAAGAAACGAGAAGAAAAGGCTAATTTAAAGATGCTCACATTTAATGATTCAGATTTTATCAAACATGTAGAAATTGCTGTAAAATATGGATTTCCAGTTCTGTTCCAAGATGTTGATTACGTTGACCCAGTCCTCGATAATGTTATAATGAAGAATATCCAAAGTTCGTACAAAATTATAATTTTTACAAAGGTTTTGTTTACTTTTTGCACGCACAACATTCATTTTTTAGCTGTTGGTGGACGAGCTTTTGTCATGCTCGGAGATAAAGAAGTCGATTATGATCCACGATTTCGCATGTATTTGATGACAAAACACGCAAATCCTATGTTGAATCCTACAATTTATACGAAAGCAGTTGTTATCAACTATATGGTTACTACTAGCGTAAGTGTTCCAGAACATCCATTTGTACTCACCGAATTTTATTATAATTAAATCTTACAGGGTCTAGAAGATCAGTTACTCGCGGTTGTAGTTCGCACTGAGCGTCCAGATGTAGAGGAACTACGCGAAGCCCTGATTCTCGAAACAAGTGAACACAAGTCCTTACTTAAACAGTTAGAAGACAGCTTACTACGTGAAATAGCAAGCAACCAGGGCAACATGTTGGACAACATCGATCTGATCGAAACGCTTGAAAATGCAAAGACTAGTGCGCACGAAGTTTCAACCAAACTTGCCGAGGCTGAGGTCACTGCCAAGCAAATTGATGGATTGAGAAATGATTATAGATTAGCTGCCAAAAGAGGAGCTATCCTATTCTTTGTATTAGCTGATATGGCTATTGTCAATTCAATGTATCAATATTTCCTTAATAGTTACCTCGAGGTGAAGATTAATTTTTATACGATTTCATGATATTTGATTAGAGATAATATTAGATATTTTATATAAAAATACAATGTTTTGAATTTCAGGTATTTGTGCAATCGCTGAGAAAAGCACTACCAGATGCAGTACTTGCAAAGCGTCTAGCGAATGTTGTAAAAACCTTAACTAGAAGCGTATATGACTACGGTTGCACGGGCATTTTTGAGCGACACAAATTGCTTTTCTCCTTCCAAATCTGCACCCGAATAGAGCAAGATTTAGGAAGAGTAACTCAAGGTGAACTAGACTTCTTTATAAAAGGCAACGTATCACTGGAGAGATCGGCTCGAGCTAATCCTACCGATGGTTGGTTATCCGTTGCTGGCTGGGAAGATATTCTTAAGTTGGCTAACGATTTCCCAGAAAAATTTGGTGATTTACCAGATGAACTAGAGACTTATGGCCATGAATGGAAAATGGTAAAAGAATTTTCATGGGAAGTTCATTTTACTCTTATTTTATTCTGGAGTACAATAGACATTATTTTTAACAGTGGTATGATTTGGACACCCCAGAATCATTCGACTTTCCATGCGATTACTCTCAGAGACTTACAAATGTTGAGCAGTTAATGTTGCTCCGTTGTTTACGTGTGGACCGTGTCTACCGGGCAGTCGTCATATACATTAGTAAGACAATGGGTGAAGAGTATATAACTCCGCCAAGCGTTGGTCTTGATGCAATCTACGATCAAAGCACACCGACAATGCCTGTTGTCTTCGTTTTGAGCCCTGGTTCCGATCCCACCAATGAGTTGATCAAATTAGCTGAAAGACAGGGTTGCGGAGCTGGAAAATTCAGACATTTGTCACTTGGTCAAGGCCAAGAATCGGTAGTGCAGTGAAACTAAAATTATTTCATTACATTGTTCATATTTGCGGTTATCTAAAATTTGCAACGTAAATTTATTTTTCAGGCAGCAATCGAATTGTTAGAGAATGCGGTAACAAGAGGACAGTGGTTGATGCTGCAAAATTGTCATCTACTACTTAGTTTTACTAGGGAGCTTGAAAAAACCTTAGAAAATATTGGAAAACCTCATCCTGAATTTAGATTGTGGTTGACTACTGATCCTAGTCCGAATTTCCCTATTGGAATATTACAGCAATCACTAAAAGGTAATATGAATGATTGATAAAATTTTAAATTACATTTCACTCGAACGTTACATATTTCTAGTTGTGACCGAACCTCCTAATGGATTAAAACTAAACTTGAAAAATACGTATTTCAAAATGTCAACTCAAGTTTTAGAATGTTGTGAGCATTCTGCTTACAAATATCTCATTTATGTTCTGGCCTTTTACCATGCTGTTGTTCAAGTAATTACAATACATGTCTTTATTCAATAATACACTTTTAAACCTATGACATTCAGTTAACACTATTCATTTACAGGAGAGAAGAAAGTACGATAAAATCGGATGGAACATAAATTACGACTTCAATGAATCCGACTTCAATGTTTGTACGACGATACTCGATACATATTTGACGAAGAATTTACTTCTCAAAGAAACGCGAATCCCATGGAACAGTCTCAAATATCTGATAGGCGAAGTAATACATTTTAATTTATTACAGTATTGCAAACTTTATTATGAGTCTATTAAAATGTAAAATCTTTAGGTAATGTATGGCGGTCGCGTGATCGACAATTACGACCGACGCGTTTCCAAAGTTTACATGGACGAGTACTTCGGAGACTTCCTCTTCGATGCATTCCAACCATTTCACTTCTATCAAAACGAGCAAGTGGATTACGTGATTCCACCTGTTGGTGATCGTACGTCATACCTGAAATACATCGACGAGTTACCGCTGGTTAACTCACCTGAAGTCTTTGGATTACATCCAAATGCCGAGATTGGATACTTTACCCAAGCGACTAAGGAAATGTGGTCCCATTTGGTAGAGTTACAGCCACAAACTGGTAAACATCAATTTTTCACTGGTTCTTTTTTAGTACATTTATTAAAAAATTATATAAAAATAATTATTCATCCGAATTTCCATATTTATTTTTATAATAATTTTTACCATGTTTTTGCATTATTTTTATTCTAAAAATACAATATAAGAAAAAAGTGTTTTTTCACAAAACTCACCGAACTCATACTTTTTGTATATTTTTTTTTAATCCATACAACAACTTAAATTGTTTCAGCCCGCTTGAGCGAAGTCTGTAAGTCGATTTTTCTCGCTGATTTTTGTATTTTGCAGTGCATAATCCATTATATATCGCTTATGCTTAAACTATATACAAGAGTTTAGATACTAAAGATGATGGTTTTTTTATTTAGTGGTGAGTGGTTCGGGCGTCAGCAGGGAAGAATTCATCGATAACGTCGCGAAAGAAATACTGGGGAAGTTTCCACCCGAGTACGACATGATGAAGATCAAGAGAAACTTCGGCTTGTCCGTGTCGCCCACAACTGTAGTGTTGTTCCAGGAGCTCGAGAGATTCAACAAACTGATTAGGAAAATGACAAGTACTTTGCAACAATTGAGAAAGGTAATAACTCTCCCTTTTTCGTCAATATAGTCAATGGAACGTACACAATAATAAAAATCGTTAAATTTTTAGGCGATCGCAGGCGAAATAGGAATGGATGCAGTGCTCGAGAGCGTTGCGAATTCCCTGTACAACGGTGCTTTGCCAAAGGAATGGGCAATGTTGGCACCTGATACCCGCAAGAACCTCGCAGGTTGGATGGAACACTTTGAAAGACGCATCGCTCAGTACACCAGTTGGGTGTGTATTCTTTCCCATACCTACTTTTCGTTATTCTCATCAAATAAGATAACTTATTCAGAAACTACTTTTTAGTCCGGTTGTAACGAACCTGTCGTCATGTGGTTATCAGGGTTGCACAGTCCTGAGACCTATCTAGCCGCGTTGGTACAAATGGCTTGTCGGAAGAACAACTGGCCACTCGATCGTTCGGTCATGTACACGGCAGTGTCACATTACACCCGAGCCGACGATGTTGAAGAACGACCCGAAGAGGTAATTAAACGCGATCGTGTGTCATGAGACATTTTTATAACAACGATTTTATGTCGACACAGGGATGCTACGTGCAAGGTTTGTACATAGAGGGCGCCAGGTGGGATCTTGAGCAGAACTGCTTGCAGCGCTCCCACCCAAAGGTTCTCATCGAGGAGCTACCGATTCTTAGAGTCATACCCATCGAGGCTCACAGACTGAAACTTTTGGTACGTATATGATAACATAATTTTCTTTTTTCTTTTTTTCATCATCTTACGAGTTTTTTGTCCTTTAAATTCTTTTAGAACACGATCAAAACGCCGGTGTATACGACGTCGAATAGGCGTAACGCGATGGGCGTTGGCCTTGTCTTTGAGGCCGATCTAGCTACTACGGAACACACTTCCCATTGGATACTTCAGGGTGTCTGCCTAGTTCTTAATACAGACTGAGTAGATTTTAGTTAGATTTTTGTATATTGTGTATCTTTAACTGTAAATTATATTTATGAAAATAAATTTTTATCAAATTTCAATGACGATTCGATTTATTTAAAGCAGTAAATAGAAATGAAAAGTTTTGTTAGTTATTAACATTGATTGCATTCTTATGAAATTATCATTGTTTTATTAACAAAACATAAATACGTAAAATCCACGTCCATACAAATCGTGCTCAGATCATAAATTACGTCAATAAAATCATAATGGCTTTGACATAAACCTGAATTTAGCAGATTGCATCATTTTGTTTAAGTTTTTATATTTTAGAATATTATTTAACAAACAATTTACGTTTCTTATTTAAAAAGAAGGGTATACAATTCAGACACAAATGATAAATTTTCTTAGTTGATTTTTAATCTCATATTAACAAGGTAAATTTGATTCTTCCATCATCCTTTGTTTACTTACAAAGCCAGGGCGATAGATATTCCTAAAATTAAAACACCAAATTAGACAACCAATTCAACTATAAAAATTATTCTGAACGTCGGTTGATCACCTTGCATACAAACTGAACAGGCTTCCACGGGGCTTTGGCGCACATCTCCTCCATTGAGCTTATACACGATTCTTCGATCATGCTTCTCATGTTCTTACAGAATCCAACGTACTCGAAGCCACCGTCGCTCTCTATTTGGTTGTAAACCGGTTCCATCCTCGATTCGCACTTCTTAGTTGTGTACCCGTCGAGCTGAAATGGAGATCAAATTGAATAGACTTAATGACGATAATTTGACGAAAAATGTTTAGAACATTGAATTACCGATGGGCTTGGATCGGCGGAGCGTCGGTTTAGCCTTGTACCGATTTTGAAAGCTTCCGAATCTATTGGAATTTGTAGAATTCCCTGTAGGTAGATAATTTTCAAATCAAACTCTTAACAAGCAATACTAATACATTTATTATGAAATTTAACGTCACGAAGGCGTTATTGTAACTGTTACGTTTTTGTTCAGCAATATCAATATTTAACAATTTTTTAATTGTAGATTCCTTAATGTGATTTTTAAAACCACATTTTCCACTTGGATAATTTCTTGATGGTTGGAGGTTCAAAAACTAATTTACTTCATTTGCAAATGAGTATTTATTTTTAGTTTTAGACTATATTTATAATCAAGGAGCGCGGGAACGCTCCGAAGGCAAGTATAGAAAGAGCCTTTCAACGCTTTTTATTCTATACATTAAGATTAAGAGCTTACGTCTTCATCTTCGTCTTCTTCTTCTTCTACTACGTTGAGCCGACGCGTCTCTTTCATACCATTGGCCAAAGTGGGGCAAAGGTGCGAATAAAGGAATTGCTAAAAATTAATGCAAAACATCGAATTTATTCTGATTTAAAACAAATATTCCGTTTCAAAATAGTACCTTGCAATTATGTTTTGTTTCGTGGGTGAAGACTTTGCAGGTGAACTTAATGGCCTTCATACACATGTGGTTGACCTTTTCCACGATTTTCTGGCTCACAATTTTGCAGAAATCCTTGGGCGATTTGGAGCTCAACATGGTTTCATTGCAGAATGTAGCTACCTTTTTCGCGACCTACAGATATTTAAATTATACATGATTATTCAAGCATTATTCAAAGTAAAGTCGCCAAGACCCTCTAACATCTTCTATTTCGAAAAATCGAATTTGAACATAGAATTTATATACTTTTTAGTGCAGTAAACAGTATGTTTTTCACAAAATAATTCAAGTCAGTACTAAGTCTTAAAATATTATAATGTATTTTTCATAAAATTTTTCATAAAATTACTGTTAGTATAATATAGAGTTATTATTATTTTAAATCTTATGAAAATAACATGAAGAAATATTTGAATATGATAGTTACCCCTGGTTCAGCTTCAGGATCAGCTAACGCAAGAGGGTTTGCTTCTCTCTTGTAATGATCATACTGAAATTAAACATTATTCAAAAATTCCGAAAAAGTATCAAACTGAATTATTGGAATTTAAAATTATTTTGAAAGTGTACTTACAGTAGAAGCATAATTCAAGAATGCGGAAAATGCAACGCAGAAAATAATAACGCTACGTAGTACCTTCATTTTGATTGGGGTGAACCAGTTACCTCGTTGTCTGTTCAAACATAATATGCACAATCACGTGCACGCGTATTTAGCTTTTTAACGTCGTGATGTTACAGTCACGACAAATACCATAAAATACGATTTTTAGATGGATCGTGAGTTCTCAAAATGCCTTGGCATGTCAAAGAGAGGTCAATTGTAATACGCATCTATGTAACTGGGATGTAACTTAGTTTTATAAAAGTTTGAAAAATTTTTTTTTTTCAATTTCTATACACAACGAAAAAAATTCCAATAGCTATTTATTATAATATATAAGGAATTCTACAAATAGGCCACACTTAGATAGTTCTAAAAATAGGAAAAGAGGCAATGCGCATCTCTGTGACAATTTTCTGTAGGTCATATAGTAGACATTGTTTTTCTCGTTAGGTTGTAAGCATAATTTTTTCAAAAAATTTTGACTCAACTAAAGAAGGAAATAAAAATATAAACTAAAAACTTTTATTTGCCTTCTGTATCCCTATATAAAAATTTCATGACCAGATGTTATGAAGCCAAGATAAACATGTAGTGCGCATACGTCTAAGTCGAAACGTCTTCCAGGTTAGGGCGCGCAACGCGCGCTGTTCAAACCTCTAGTAATTAAAAATATTGTTTCCTTCCAAAGTTAAGTTAATTGGTAGCAAAATACGTCATTATAATTGATGTAACGGGGTCGATACGGCAAAAGGGAGTATAAAAGTAAGCAATGGCCTCAGGAATCAAACCCAAGCCGTCCCGACGGGAGGCGAGCGCCCTAAACACTAGGCTACCGATCGCACTGCTCCCTGACCCTTGATTCGGTGTCGATATCACAGGGCCCTACCCTTGCACCGGCTAGCGCCATATCACACCTTGTTATATTGAATAATGTACTTTTAAAGTAAATTTTTTTCTTTCCTTCCTAACTTTTTAAGTGTGGACTTTTTTTATAAAATTTTTCATATCTTTAGATATATTATTTTTTATTCAAGTATATTTCATCATGCGTCTTTGTTCACTTTTTATATTCTTTTTTTATTGTTTACGGAATTTTTTTTATTAAGAGAGTTAACTAGTCTGGGTAAGTGCATTTATCATTTTTTGTTTATTCGTATAATGTACACTTGTACATAAAAAAATTGCATAAATAAACTGCCTAAATAACATTTATTCTTTCAAATGGATCAAATTTTTATACCATTATTGTGATAAAAAAATTCATTAAGAAGCCGATTTCGCCCATATTCCGATGTTATTTTTTACTTGTATTTATTGATTCATTTATTATTTCTACAATAAATCCATATTTTGAAAGGTGATGCAATTATTTTTGAAGATTTCTCTAGTATCTTTAAAATTTTTGTATCTATTTTGAGGTCGCGATTATTGAAATATTATAAACCAAAGAACAAATAGGCATGATTTTCCAAGAAATCGACATTTGTACAATTTTCTTTTTTATTTCAGAGGTTAATTTTCCCTTAATATTTCATTAATGCCATAATATAAATTTAGATTTCTTAATTACAGTGCCAATATAGCATCTATTGAAACAAAAATTTATTATTATGAACCATTTTTTTTCACAATTGTAAATTCTTAATAGAATTTACAATTTCGTAAAATCATTTTTTATTGGAAATAGGACGTTAAATGTGGTTATTGTAAAGATATGTTTTAACATTGACAAATCCTTTTATTCTTCTACGTTAGATTATTAATTTTCTCATGTTAGTGCTACTTGACACGAGATATATTGTATTGACCGAATAATATTAAGTATACAAGGCTGATAAAAAAACAACAAATATAAGATAAATGTTCATCCTTTATTTAACCAAAGCATTTTTTAAATAATTGATGAACGTTCTTGATTTATTTGCAGAGGAAATTCGGTAAAAAATACTGAAAAAATATTGATTGTTAAGTAAAAGTCAATATAAAAATAGAAAGTTAAAATTTACCTGACAGGCAGGGATCAACACAGGGTATGGTGTAATCATGCACATTGAGAAAATTGTCTCTTTACAGGCAATCTTCACCCCGGACGTTAAATTAGAACAAAAATGAGACGATTCGAATTGTTTCGATGAGTTGAATCTATTATAGAGTGGATACATCGCGCCATCGCATACCTTTTGCGAGATGTTTTGCAGCTGAAAATTACATTTTTTAGATTTTATACGAATTATAGATACCTTTTTTTGATGATATATTAAAATAATTTTTCGTATAAATTAAAATTACAAAACAAACTTACCGATGGTAAAAAATCTCCTATATAATGTACATGAGTCACCTGAAATTAAATTCTTCAGTATTTTAAAATTATAAAAATATTTTATGACTTTACTTTCAATTTATAATAAGATATCTAGGAGTAATTCGGCTGCTAAACTAATTTAACTATTTTTCTAGTTCTTTATCTCCACGTATTCAAAAGCTTAAATAACCAATACTGGCAGTTTCGAAATATGAAAAATATATATCATTCAAATAGTTTTTATTTGTTTTGAAACGATCACTGTATTTTTGTGTAATTTTCATTTTAAAGTTAAAAAAGCTATAGTCGTTTATAGTCCAAATGTAATCTAAAAAATCAAATTGGAAGTAGCACGAGCAGAAAGACGAGATCTTTTTCTCAAAATTTATATAAAATTAATATAAAAACATTTCTTTTTAATTTATAGAAGTAAGATACTTTTACTTTTATAATTCACCTAAGTCAGCCATTTTTTAAAAGTATCTTAGTTTATAATTAATAGTTGTTTAATGAATAGTAGTACATTGGCAAACGGTTATTATGGAATATTCTTACATTTTGTTTTTGCTCTGTATAAGTCAGGATTGTAGAAAAATATAGTACAATGCCAATATAGAATACACTACTTGCTCGCGCCATTTCGATTTCACCATTACTTACAAAGTTAGTGTCTGTGCCACATTTTGCGCAATTTCGTAATAATCAGTTTTCGTGAGTTGAGGGAACATAAAACTCTATTTTAAAGAATCAGAAAATATTTGAATTCGCAAATTACGTCGATTTTTAAAGTTACAAGCTAATATGTACAATTGGCAGGAATATATTCGTTTTCAAAAAATTCAAAATTGAATTTGGAATTCAGATTGGTATCTATTATTATGATTTTTAGATAATTAAAATTAAATTATTCTGATAGCATAAAATTGTAATTCTATTAATATTTAAAGTCCCCGTCAAAAGTTAGTTTTTCTTGTTAAAACTACGATAAATAATCATGTAAAGCAATTGATCATCAGTACTCTCAAATTATGTTCAAATCAAATTGGAGTATTATAAGCTTAAAAAATGAGAAAACTAAAGCAAAATTATAAAATCGACATTATTTTGCTTCAATTTCTGATTTCTAAACCTTATAATATATTCGAATTGCATCTGTACATAGATTGGCAGAACTAAAAATTGATTAATCGCTTATACATAATTATTTATTGCAGTTTTAATGTGAAAAATTAATTTTTATTTATTTATACAACCTTAATATTCGAATTGCATTAGTATGGAATAAAAAAAAACAATTAAATTTTTAACAAATAAAATAGACTAAAAATTTTCCTTTGTTATCTCTTATATTTTATTCAAATTGAAACTTAAACCTTTAACAAAGTTTTTTACATCATCAAATTTTCATAATTTCTAACTTCATTCATACTACTATACAAAAAAAATTATCATTTAACATAAACAAATCATAACTTAAACAATAAAATATCTAAAACTTGGCCTTCTGTTGCATAAAAATAGTTCATTGTTGATATTCTACATTTTGTTCAAAAAGGTATGTACACCGATCATTGTTATGAAATGATCCTAATAAAATTTTTTCAAATTCAGTCTCAAAATCTACGCAAAATACGATTTTTAATACTCTCATCGTATGAACGATAAATAAGGAACATTATATCTCCCATCTCTACTTGATGGTCTTTATTTAAAACACAATTCTGTCAACAGTAGTAACAAATTCTTTGGTATAATCAACATTAAAATTAGCTCTGCGTCCCAGAACCTTCAATCTTACACCACACTTCATACTCATCCACTTTACACTTCCGGCTCCCCCAAACCCAAACTACCCAAAGTTTATTGCCGGGTAAAGGCAGGCTATGTGCAACGGCTGCTGTTTGTTCTGGTCCATAGCCTGAACATTAGCGCCATTATGAATGAGGAACTCGGCGATAGTCTTTTGTCCGTATTGCACCGCAAAATGCAGCGGTGTATACCCAGTGCACTTCTGCTGGGGATCGTTTACGAATATATCATTAACAGTGGCTGTGCCATCCTTTATAAATTTCCGCACAGCCGTAATATCGCCGACACAGCAGGCAATGTGAAAGTGACTAAGACCAAAGATATCGGTAAAATTCTCGCCATCAGCATAAATCGGTAACGGCTCAGTAATCTTACTCCAGACGCGCACGTAGTAGATCATATGTATGACCGTTTGCTTCGCGTTATTGATCACATAAGGCTTGATACCATTGTTTAAGATGTAATCGATTAATGGAAATTTGCCAGTAGTAATAATCGCCTCGTACACGTTATCGTAGAAGCGTTTCTCCTCTTCGGTGCCATGGTGTAAAACATCCACGATTTGCTCTCTGTTTAGCGATTCGTACTCAGGGTATGGGTTAACGGGTACAAATGTGGGTTCTGGAGTGAGCCTGGTGTTGCTGATGTTCTCCATGCAGTGGAGGCCGCGATTGGCACAGTACGGCGGTGGGCTATATACCGTAAGCTCCTCGTCCGAATTGGAAATTGATATGTTGAAGTTCTGAGTGGGGGGTTTAGGTGACTCTGGGGTTGTTTGGTTTACAGGTTGATCCATTGTTTACGGTATGTCATCTGTACAAGAAAACGTTTAGTTATTCGTAAAACCTGGTGCGATAGGCTGTATAATGTATTCAATTGGTTTCTGTAGAGTTTGGATCGAAGTTTCTGTTTTAGATTCTACATTTTAACGATTAAAATTGTATTATTTTATGTAATAATTAATTAAATAAAATATACACTCGTAATATAATTTTCATCAAAATCTTGGTATTTGAGCTATAATAGTACATTTGTAACAATAATACAATAATTCTTGATGAAAACTATAATTTTTAATAAACATATGTTTGCATTATTATTATTATTATTATTATTATTATTATTATTATTATTATTATTATTACTTCTTATTCACGATGTATTTGTAATCGGCAAAATCTGGGAAGTGCCGGCGGAAATGTGACAACAAACATGAGAATTTAAAATAAACAAGAGTAATACTGATACTGATTGAATTTACTTACCAATATGATATGATGAGATGAATACTTGAATTTTTTATTAAACGCTACTCTCAACGAAAACTTTTAAACTCCAGAGTATTAAAAATTCGTTAAAGGAGGTGTTGAAACTACTGATAATGCAAGTGAACAACGGGAACCTAATGTACAATATCGGCAAGAATTGTATATATACCTTTTGTATTTTGATTGTTATGATGAAGATGCGATCAGGAATTGGGTAAACAAAGGCGCGAAAATTTAAACAGAAATTCATAGCTATGATATTAAATTTGTATTAAGACTAGAATGGAATAAATGTTTTGGTGGTAAAGCTTTCTTAAAGAGAGATGTACAGCGTACTATGTAATTAATAATTTATGAAATATTTATAGAAGATGATATGTGTGTAAAAATGCTAATGCTTTGTCTGATCGTGTTGACTATGACAATTATTTTCAGTAGATATTATAAGACATTCAAGTACAGTTTTATAATTGGAGAAAAAAAATTACCTATGTAAGTTGATTGATAATTATCAAGACTGATTTATGGAGGAATATTCAAGTAATTGCTGCAAACACTTCACTTGATGAATTCTTCTAATCTTAATAAACACGTTTGGTAATTAATGTAGA
>JAYJLV010029646.1:19567-99078 GCA_036873485.1 Torymus texanus | reverse complement strand
ATTTTTTGATATAATATGTAGTTTTTTAATCCCTAATGTATCAAAATCGTTAATTTTTAATAGATAATGTATATCTATAGATATTGCCTTATAAATGTATTAAAATCTTTAATTTTTAATAGATAATGTATCTATCTATAGATAATGCCTTATAAATATAGATATAAATTTTCTGTTAAAAATTAACGATTTTGATGCATTAGGGATTAAAAAACTACTTATTATATCAAAACATGGTAGAGGAACTTTCGGCTTAGAATTTTCTCCTCTATCCAAATATATGTAGTAAAACATACATTTTCAGAACAATTTGTATATGTCTGTGTGCGTGTATATACATACACACACTTTAGCCCTTATTATTTATTTATTTTTATCGATTATTTTTATACTAACAGAATCCTTGTAATAAATACTATAACCACCGCCTTTTTTGTTAAGAATTAGTATTTTATAATAATGCTATGAAACATTAATCAGCAAAAAAATAGACGTGGCCATAAGCTCCATGTAAAAGTGTGCTATTTTGCAACTGTTTTTCTTAATAATTTGGTCGGCGACCCGAAGGTTTCTTGGCAGCTATGAAAAGCTTAAGACTTGAAGAATATTTCTGTCAAGAGTCAAGGGTTAACTTTGTATGTGTTTGTTATCTTTATTTTGTTTAATAAAGCCTGAAGAGGTCAGAATACTGTTTGACGGAACGTTGCAAACATAAAAAAAATGGACTAAATTTATTTTTCACCTTGAACCATTGGCCCTCGAAAGATCTACTATTCCAATCAAAATCACTAAACAATGATACATAAAAATAATATTTTAAATAATATTTTAAATTTTGAAATTAGTAATTTAACTAACGTTAACGAACAGTCTTACAAGCTTGTTGACAATTGACGCGATGAATAAGTTTGTTACGTCGAAAATAGCAGAGTAGACCCTCATCAGCACTCGCGATGACAGCGGTGGCATTTAAAATCAGCTCATCTCAAATCCAACTATACTTGCCAGTTTCGCACTCGCATCACCTTACACTTGCCGCTATCATCGCATACACATATATACCCTTGCTCGTATACTCCTACGCAATCCTCCCGAAGAAGCAAGTGCACAATGTGGAGTTTCGAATTTTAATCTCTCAAACAACTAAGTCGCACGCTCCACCTTGAAAGTAGATCGCATGTACATTAAAGTCTTTATACATAAGCTCTCTCGGCTCTCCCCCTCTCTCTCTCTCTCTCTCTCTCTCTCTCTCGCTCTTGTATCACCTCGGAGAACTTCGTAATTAACTCGAGGGATTTCCTTTGCCGGTACGATGCTGCTGTCAAGGGACGAGCTTTTTCTTTCGGCAAGTAGCATATATAGCACGTTGCCGACATAACTTCGCGGCCAGATTTTTGCCCGGCCGGGCGTGACGAGGCGCGCGCGCGCGCGCCTGTCTCTCCGGTGACCGGTAATTACCGAAGTGCTGCGGTGCTATACAAGGCCTCACGCTGGGACGAGCTTGCGGCTCTGTAGCTTCTTGTTGTTTTCTCGGGGATGAGGTGAAAGTTACTCACGGCCGATATTGCTAGATGCCAACAAGTCGGATTCGAGCCTGAAAAGTTCTGCACTTTAGCTTTGTTATATATACTTTATTTTTTTTTATAAAATGCCGAAATTCATATATTAAATGAAAATTACTTCATCGTTTGTTTATATTTTTCGATGAAACTTTTATAACGCTGAGTATTTTCTTTTCTTGTATCTCGAAGTGGTATAGAGGTATCGCTATATCGCATCCCAAAGCGACAATCAGCGAGCTCTCGAATCCAATCTTGCATCGACGACGCCTAGGAGGTACATCCGCGGATAAACACGGCCCGCCCCGGATGTCCGCGAGTTCACACAGGAACTGTCGGCGAGAGAGAGAGAGAGAGAGAGAGAGGAAGAACTTTCAGGGGTCGCTGAACCGTCAATGCTCGAGTTACGCCCAAAGAGAGAGTAAGAGAGAGGAGAAGATAGCGCGAGAGTGGACCACTTAATTTGCTCCTCTGTGTGTATGTACCGTTATAATCCGCATGCGGCGGAAGATTTCGTGGCTCGTCTTTTGGGACGTCCAGTGTATGTGTGTGTGTGTGTGTGTGTGTGTGTGTATATATATATATAGACGTAGTGCGGTGAGTGCAGTATACGTGTAGAAGGAGAGTTTCTATCAGTTCTCAACTTTCCACGATGCTGCTCTCGAGGTAAACATTGCGCTCTGGCCGTCTGTGCATTATTAAAAATGGAGGATTCTTTTCTCTTTCTTTTCTTTTTGCCTTGCTTCAGAAGCTTTTGCCTTTACTATTAGATTTGCAATGTTTTGGAGAATGCTCTTTTGCTGTTAAGAAAAGTTTTGAAAAAAATAATTACTAAAAACGTTACATTAAAGTAATTCATACATCATAATAGCTTGAATATAATTTATTTTCAATTCTACTCAAATTGTTTCCTTAATCAGTAGTGTAGTCCGAATTTGATCAGACACTTCGGCGGTTATTTAAATTATTTTTTGCATACAATTATTATCAAATAATATAAATCGTCGTAAAGAATTTTTCATACTTTGATCCAATAAAATAATTTATTATCTACATTTTGTTAATTTTGACATGTATGAAAGATTGTAAGCAAATACAAAAATGGCTATTATTATTATGTACAATATTTAAAAATTAAAGTACAAAAAGATCGTTTACACATTAATATCTTATTTTTCCAGACTTCCAAACGGCCTGCCAAATAAAAACCCTTATTTTTTATCACTCCGCGCGAATTACACTACCTAATCGAACGCCAGTATAGCGTTGCTCATAGCGTAACTCGCTGCGCTTGGAGATAGACGCGTCTTACGATATTTATATTATGAAATACGATGTCGATTCGCCGAGTCGAAAAGATAGGTAGGTATAAGATCTTTTACGACTCGCTAGTAAGTGCGAGAGAGAGAGAGAGAGAGAGAGAGAGAGAGAGAGAGGTAGGAGAGTCGCTCGTGAATCATCGATACACTCTACTGGAGAGAATTTACGGGACTCGCGGAAGCGAAACGCGCAGGCGCCCTGTTGAAAATAAAGTACTCGCAGAACGCCTTGTCCTCGAGGCAAACTCCACTCGATTGTCGTGCAACAGTCGAATGTAATATTTGTCGTGGAGTTTTGACGACGAGAGCTCTTCATTAGTTTCGTTTTATAAATAATACGGAAAACTCTATTGTCGTTGAGACATACCGAATTTATACGCAAATATGGTAGCTGACTATCCAAAAGAGAAAATGTGTTATTTTGAATTGAAACCCAAAAGTTTAATTATGAATATTTAAATGAAATTTTCTTCGTATACCGATTTGGAATCTATATACAAGTACGTGAATACGTATACTATAATATTAAACTTGGCAATTAATAAATCAGTCTTATACCATACATATCTGTTCCAAATATGGATTTATATATAAAATTATAAACTCACTTCCAAAAATTTTCATTTAATTGTTTATTGATTCTATTGTTATATAGGCGGTCTATAAATATTTTTATTTACTTTTCACGAAATTCACTGGAAATGATCAACCATCATTTCAACAATTCAACATATGAAATAAACACGAGTACGTTGGCGTAGTGTAATTTTCAAAACTTTATTTCAGCTTGCAATACCATTTGGTAACTGTAGTATTTATAACAGTTCCGAATACATTCGAAACAATTATAAGGCATGCAATAATATCCTGATATTTATCTGCTCGGAATTCGTTCCATTTGCAGTTTCTATTAACCTTTATGCAATCAGCGAATAAAAACATAACTTCGCAACTGCTCGGCGAGCTCACAAGTGATCGATATCTATAGCAGTAGCAGCAACAGCAGTAGCTCCGCAAAATTTTCGTAACCCTGCGTATACCTCGTCGTTCAAACTAAGCGTAACGAATGGACTGTACCACAAGCCAATAATACACACACACACATATACATGTGCAAATCAGAAGTCACAAGCAATCGCATATAGGATTCAGAATTACATAAATCCAGTAGTCAGTGGTTGGGCGTTGCGGAAAAAGAGAATTCGGAATGGCCTTTGTAATTACATTGCAGCTTGTTCCGTGATTCTATAGTCCGCATGTAGTGTATATTATGCGCGTTAATAATTCAGAGCGAGGTGTACGAGCGCGAAATATTTATAAAAAATTCAACCTAACGAAAGTTAGACAACAACATCATAAATGTTGATTGGTGAAAGCGCGCGAATTATATAGGTTCGTTAAAGTGTAAGCGGCGAGTGTGCTAGTGTGGCGCCCATTGTGGCTTTTAAACATTATGGGGCCCGTATCAAACGGAATAACACATCAAAGCACCGAGTCTTTGTGTGGTACTATGGTTGTGAGTGGGCGCGGCTGCGTGATGTCGATGAGTGGATAATGAGCGCTGAAAAGATGGCCTCATTATAACATTGGATTCGATTAATAGAGATTGTTGATATTAACGGCGTACTGTTTGAGCGCGATGGAAAATTATGTTCGATGCATGTGGCGGGGTAAATAGTCGCAAGAGCGAGAGAATTTGAGGATATTGTTTGAACGCTGTATTAACTTCGTTATATGGTTATATAATTTAATAACTGATATTAATTATTCACAAAAACAATCGGCTTAAGCAACGCATTTTATAATGGAAGAGGATGTTATTATGCTCTTACTTTCAGTTAATTAAGTTTTGTTTTTTGTTTTTTGTTTTTTTTTTTTATTCAAATCGGTTTATGCGGGTTATAAGTTATAATGACTGTGTTTACTTGGTAATCATTTAAGAAGATTATATGTGCGTATACTGATGTACTTACTCGTATAATTATAATATCGTACAAGATATTGAGTAAATATTTCATATATATAGAGAGAATAGTACAAATATTAAATTCCAGGTATAAATGATGAGAATTGTTGCATGCGTCGATATTTATTTTAAAGTAAATAAATCTCCATACATACATATAAATTACTAGCTACATTAAACGCGCTTCGCACGTACTATTTGTTTATTTACTTATTTCTGTTGAAGTTATGATCATGATCATGTTAGTTTCATTTTAAAAGTTCGTTTCATTGAGTTCAAATTATACGATAATGACGTAATTTTGATAAATACAATGATGAAGTTTTTCTTATATTATTTTAATTATTCAGTTGTAAATCCTCAACTCAAGAACTCAATCTTGAAAATTCAAATATACTAGATTTTCGCGCCTATTCTATATAGACCAATCAAATGAGTCAACAACAATAACAACCAGTCAAGACAGTCTTATTGTAATGACAGATTTCATCCATCACTTTTTTAACAGAAGACACTTTTTTAAAAGAAGAAAAAGATAGCTCTTGCCGTAATAATTGAAAATCCAGCAAGGTTAATTTCTATAACATATGATTTCCCAAATGAAAATGAATCACTGTCTTCCACTCTCATTGAAAAAGATAAAGAGCAGTCAAGGTCAGTAGAACGAGTAGTTCTGGCACGCGTCCAAGAAATCTTGAAGCACCTTATAGAACGGCCGTATCTATCTCGGCCTCCGTATCAATATCAGCTCCATAACAACGAACCTCCGCTCGCATCCCGCGCGCGCTCGCAAGCACATTACATAGCGCGCGAGACTGATACGCCAAGCCCTCGTCCTTATCAAACTCGAGTCTGTGCGAAGAGCTCGTAAAGGAGAGAGAGAGAGAGATGGTAGCACACGCGGCTCGCATGTAAGACCCGCGAATTCGCACGTGACCCTAATACTCTCCTTGCGCGGTGGCGCGTGCTAAATTCCAAACGCGTGCATAGGCTATAGGTACAGTATATATAGAACAAGCCCGCGAGAGAGAGATATGGCAAAGACTTTGTTCACGCGCATGTAGACGCAACTGCATGCGGTGTGCGCGAGTGGGGGGAGCGAATTATTTAGTTAAATGGAGATGCCGTTTCGTATTTGCACGTTTGGTATATATATATATAATTATGCGGGTGCCACGTCGTTTTGTGGCTCGTGCGGCTGGGCTGTTATTGCTGCTATACTGCCGTGTCGATATATGCTGGAGGAAAAATGCAGTGCGATTAGGCGGTTAATAAACTGATGGTGCGCCGAATGCGCTAATGCGCTTTGTCGAAGCTAATTCAGTTCTATAACCGACTGCTGCTGCCTCTGTTCTATATTGACTTTCTTGGTTCTCACGCGCTAGTTGTGAAGCAACGATTATATATACTATTCTGTTGATGATAGTTATGAATAATAAATAAGTTGTTTTGAAGTCGTCCCGTATATTGACACTATCTACTTAAATATGTACTTATTACTATGGAATAAAAAAGACATAACTTGAAATGAAAGAGAAAAGTTTTTGAAGTAAAGTAAAGTTATCATAATTTACAATCACGTAACAAAGCACTGCAAGCAGCTTCAAATTGAGATTACACCTATATATATATAGGTAAGTCTCGAAAAATTTGCAGCCCGACTCCTCGCGAAAGTGCGCCTATAACTCAGAGGCCAATTTTCTTAAGTAGCTTTGCGCGCCCGCGGCGAGATATCGGAGAAAAGTAAACATTAACTCGCGCGCGGGCCATTTGTACGGATATAGAATGCCTCATTTCGCGCATTCTTCATCCAGATAAGCACGCGGCCGCACGACCTCCTAGCTGCCCGAGATCGATGCCAGCCATCCGCACGGCAGGACACGTCTTTGTTCTCCTTTTGCGACGTTTTCTTTTCCTTTAATATTTTGGAAGAGTTACCCACTGGTGTCTGCTATAGAATTTTTGGCTGTAACTTTTGATGTTACAGGATAAAATTGAAATACAAATAAAAGGAAATATATTGTTTTTTCGATTACAATATTAAAAAAAATGAAAAATTCTAAAGATACTTTTAAAATGATTCATTTAAAAAATATCCCGAGATAGTGACATCCAGTCCGTAAACTAGAAGTATTCGATTAACATGCGATGTATAGAAAGGCTAAATATACAATATCAGTTTATTATACAGGAAAATTTAAGTAATAATACTACTTATTAATGGAAGACATTTTAAACCTAAATATTATATACCTGACATTTATTATTGATAAGATTATTTATTGTTCTATCCAACTTTAATCATGGCTTATTCCCTTAAATATTTGTAGAATCACAAATGCCTACATCGAAGTTTAGATAATAAAAATTTATTTTGAGACTTCAAAATTATTCTAAGTAGTCGTTCGGTATTAATAATTAGTTTAAGAACAACAGTTGTTTCAACTTTTATAAAAAATTAAAAATTCTAAAAAGATAATAATAAAATTAAATAATAATAATAATAATAATTAAATTTAGATAATTTCTAAAATTTTAGTAACTCAAAGAAGTGATACTCTCTCATTAATATCTGTTAATGAATCTAAGTAGTTTTTCTATAACACGAATGATCAATTTCACCAGATTTTGGTTCATAACAACTAAGAGTATTAATATAATTTATAGATAAACTACTATTCTTGTTGTATTTGTTGAATTTTCATAATTGATTCGAGAAGCAATATATTTTTGTGGACAGTTTTCTATTTAGAGCATAAGGTCGGAAAAAGCGAAAAAGAATTTCTTATTTTGCACGTAAAAGGATCCAGAGCCGCTTCAAATTTAGCAAAAATCTGACTTTCTGCTTCCTACTTCACTATACTAACCCAACCTTGTTTTTCAACGAAATATGAAAAATTAATAAATATAAGAATGAATAGCGATTTACGATTTGAGTAAATTGATTAATCTTGCGTAATCCTGCAATACAATACCCTACAAAGTTTTGAGGCATAAAAACCACAATACAATTATTTATTCTTGGAACGTCAATTTCCAAAATTAACCGAATTTCGTTCCAAGAATAAACAAGGGTATCGTGTTCTTTTTACCTCGAAACTTTGTAGAAAGATGTATTATAGGATTACGTAAACTAACTCAATTTGTTTAAGTTATAAATCCCTATTATTTTTTTTGTATATTATAGTTATTTTGATATATGTTTTACAAATAAAACAGGATTATTGATAAAATAGGACTATTACATTTTCTTAATTGTCTGCATTGTACACGTAAAAGGTAAATCAGAGAAATACTGAGGGATTGTATATAGGACATTTAATCTTGTGACTATATCGATTCGTCGACGAAAGGCCACCTCTCTTCGACTTCCCAACTTAGCACGCCAACATGGCGAACCGAAATTTCGAAGAATTTTTGCAAATTATCTAAAAATTGATATTCTCGAGTTTTTCAGGTTACCGATAAGATAAGGCTTCAAATAGATCCAAATTCGATATTAGGATTGCTAAATCAGAGAACCGTCTTGAGTCGATCATTTTTCAAAATGCAAAGCTAATGTCAGATTCATTATTAGTGACCTATATAAGAACCAGTACCAATTTTCTTATAATTCAAATAAACTTTCTAATTTTCTGTTAGGTCTGTCATTTTAATTTTTGGTAAAAACGCAAAATTTTTTTTTTCATTTTAAGAACGTCTTGGCCTTATAATTCTAAATTGAATACTGCTTTCCACAAGCATATCCCCAGAAGCTTCGTGATAGCCTATAATGGGTTGAATAAGTACTAACTGATTTTTTAAAAGATTTTATACTTATTTAAAACTGAAATGTTTGAAAAGACGATTACAATACTATTAATAAGATAATATTATCCGCATCGTGCAACACGTTATTGTGTGAGCTACTCTTTTTGAAATGCCAGCATGCACGGAAACACAGTTGTTGCGTGTTGACATTTCATCAGCTTTCGCTTAGCCTCGTGTATGGCCTCAAGCGGGTTGTTTCAAGAAGTATGCACCCTTATTACCTCGTGGGGTACGATCGTTGCGTACGTTCAGTAAGAAACAGCATTGCATCCCAGGTTCTCATCAAACTGTGCGTGTATTTGTGTGTTATTATAGGTGCCTGATAAGCTAGGAGATGTAGAGTGGCTAGTCTAGTGGTGTATTCCTACGACAATGTACTTGCCCCCGGACAACGAAGATTTCTCTCCGCACTCGTATGTACAGTAGAGTCTACTTAAAGGTTCCAAGCTCAATATGACATTTGTAAAAAATTTTTACATGGATAATATCTGTGACTTCGTGGCATAACCACATAAGTCTATTTTTTAGGTTTTTATGAGAAAAAAAGAGTTTTAATGTTCAAACTTATACGTAAGATTGGAAAAAACGAGATAGGCGCGATATTGTACTAGTCAATTGACACATTCAAAACACATATTTACACAGTGGTATGAGTAGGTTATAGATTTACTGCTGCGTAAAGAACTCGAAAAAGTTATTTCTTTATACCAGAAACTGTGAACTTATCTCATAGTGCTGTTCGCGTTTATTTTGGAGCGTATTCGTTAATTTAATTATGAAGTGGATCAATAAATTACAAAATTTATAATTGATCAACGATTTCTTATTACTTAATCAAGAACATTTCTATTTTTGTGACATTTCTATTAAATTTATGACCATTCGGCATACTTCACATGTTAAACAGCGCGAACAATTAATAAAAGAAGTGGTAAGTACTAGAATTTTGAAAACTCTTGAAATTTTATGTAGTTATTGTACATATTTAATATGAAACCATTTTTATATTCAATTAGAATAGATAAAATACATCACAACTACCAATACACTAAAAAATGACATGGACTTATGTTGTTATGTTACGCATAAAGTCTGAAAAATTAACTTATGTGGTTACGTTTTGCGTATATTGTACCTTTAGGACTATATTTTTGGTACTACTGGCAGTTTTAAATGAAAAAGATCTATTTGAAGATACAAAATTTGAGATTTTCCCGATTTTCAAAAAAATAGACTTATGTCATATATACTATATGTTGAATATTATACAGAGCTGTGATATTTTGTTTTTATATTATATTATATGTACACTGAGAAAAAATTTAGTAAAAATTATTAAATGTGTTATAAAAATTACCATACTGTCTCGTAAAGCCACCACTGACTGTGAAAACCCAAAAAATTACTATATTTTACAGTAAATTCTACAATACAGTATAGTAAATTTTCCCATAATTCTAGCAAAATTTCTTATAAAGTATCGTAATTTTTGGAGTTTTTACAGTCTATGGCGGCTTTATGAGACAGTATAGTAATTTTTACATGGCATTTAATAATTATTACTAAACTTTTTTGTCAGTGTATTGACTGTCAAATCTACTATTGTTATATTTACACATTGACTAACTATTCTAGTCTCTTTTACTTATTACTCATTCGATATTATCTTGAGACTGCTCATATCTTTACATTAAGTTGACTAAGTGGCTGTGATTTCTTTTGTAGATTATTTTTTATTACCATTGTATCTATTTTTCTTAATGTGTCATTAATTACTCTATGTACCTTTTTTGGCAGCGACCAAGAATAAAATATTATTATTATTTGGTTATGCCTTGGAGCCTCGTATATAAATTCTCAACTATCGAATACAGATATTCATTTTTGAAAATGATGATGTCATGGATATGGTAAAATTATTTAACTTTCAAACTAATCAGTTTATCTAATTGCCAACAACGTCGATTATAACGAAATTATAAGCAGATTAGAGAAGTAATAAGAGCTTAAAATAGTGCTAGCGTTATACCTCGCGGAATTACACTCGAATAAATGATTATATTTTGCAAAAAATAAAAGTTCATCATCAACTGTGAAATCTTCGTCATATATACGTATTCTCCCATATTTCACCATTACTTAAAGCGTTCCTTCATTCGGTCAAATTCACCAACTCCGGTCTTCGAGCAGCGGAAAATCGGCTTTCGACCATTCATAAAAAGCTGATAAAGTTCCATACTCCCATTCCTCCCTCTCTCTCCCTTTTCTTCTCACTCTCTCGCATTGGCCAGCTTTCTGTGCGCATAGCGTCCGGTCTCGAAGTCAGCGACTCGGAAGACGAAAATTTAGCCCGCGAGAAAGTTTCACCCCAAAGTCGAAGGCAGAAGGAGACGCAGCTGAAATCGCTATAGAACGAAAGGAGAGAAAGGGAGCTTGGCGCTTGCAAGGGAGATAAAGTGAGAATAAGCCGTCAGTGCTAATTACGAGTCTGGCCTCTCGCTCTCGGGCTAACGCGGAAATATGGAACGTAAAAGCCCGTCGCGAACGCGCACGCGCTCTCGAAATGAAAGCTTTAAACTTTTATCTATAATAATGCGGGAGTTATATAGCGTACGAGCGTAGCTGCCGCCGCAGGCGTTTTTCGGACAGGAAGGGGTTAAGCATGGGTAGACGAAAAAATAACACACACGCACAGAAAGCGACTTTGATCGAATTTCGCGCGTGCGTTAACAGGACGAAATTCCGTCGCTCGCTCGTGACTTTCATCGCCTGTGCAAGGCTATAATGGATTTCGCGCGCAGGCTCGCGCTTGATCAACCTTTTAAAAGCTGCATTTTATGGTTATTAATGTTTTTCGCGCGTTTCTCGTTAGCAGGCTCGTTTTGACCTTGCGTCAAGCGCTCGAAAAAAGTGCTATGATAATGCGGAGCTGTAATTTGCGCTGTGAGGCTGTTTTTTTTTTTTTTTTGTAAAAAGAGATTTCAAACCTGGCGATGATGTTTTCAGGCTTTTTTTTGCAGATGGATAGCAGGTATTACGGGTGTAATGGGGGATATTTCGATGCAGGAATAACGCGATGCTGAAAGTGATAACGTATACGCGGGATTTAAAAAATTTTTCTCGCGTTTGTGCAGCCAAGGTAATTTCGAATTCTTTTGTGCATGTTGATAGATTTTTCGAATATAAACTCCAATATTTTTTCAATATCACCTCTTTGAAAATTATGGATGCATGCTATTTATCTTTTTCTTTCTTTATGAATTTTACGACAACGTTTTTTAATTTATAAAGCGAAGCTTTTAGTCGTCCCTATAAAGTGATTAAAATTGCATATTAGCTAAAAGCAATGTTCAAAAATACATTTTTCCCTATTATAACTACAAAGCCAATAAATAATAAAATATTTACGTATTCTTTTCTCAGTATTATTAATAATTTTTTTATTTTTACTGTTACAAAAATATTGAAACAGTCTTTGAAAAGTTTTTCGACTGAGCAAAATAAATATTACTTTTACGATGCAATATGCTAATTTTTTCAGCAAAGATGTTGGAATAGCGTTCTTTGAAAATTTACGTATATCCGCGACGTTTTGGCCTTTAAAAATATTGAAATGAATATGAAATATTATTTATATCGTCAATATCGTTAGAAGTAAAGTTGGGAAAAATTTGCGATTCACTATAAAAATTGAGCCGTAACTGTGGAAACAGTAATTTGAAAAAATTATTGGTTCATAAAATAGGAAGGTCTCATATTTCTTTAAAGGGATGTGAAAATCGCTTTTTACGAACCAAGAATACTACAGGAAACATTGAATGTCGCTTTTAATCTATATATTTGCCGTTCTAAAAATACGTTATCCATTATTACCTACATACATTTTGGTATTACATTTCTTTTATATATATGTACATATCGACATTACATAATAGAAACCGAATTATTGAGAGTAGGAAGAAATTTTCTAGTGAATTTAATCATTCTAGCCTTTATAATTGCGCAGACATGCATAAATGTTATACGATATTAAATTAAAAACTTAGGAGCAAATATTATTAAAAGTATTTTTGAATTTCAAATATGAATAGAATATCAAATTTTAAAGTATGAATATGAATGAAATATTAAAATATTCTGCAAGTTAACAATAATTTAACATTGTTCCGCAACTTGTCTGATTAAATTATAGAAGCATACCTTTCTTACATTGCCGGTTAATGCTTATGAAACTCGGCATTTCCATATTTACCCTCACCCCCAAACCTCTCGGCATCTCTTTCCCTCCATTGCCGAAAGCTCGACAAGCTACATCGTGCAGTCCTTTTTCGCTCTCCAAGTGAACTCCTATAGGCAACGCATGCGCTTGCACTGGGTTACGTACTCGTCGCGAGGCCAATTAACTCGTGGACGACGAGCCTCTAATTGATCAGTCATCCTTGGCGCATACGCGTGCGTCGCTCGGGCTCGCATCTCCTAATAGGGACATCGTCCCGCATTAGCGCTAAGAGGCAGTTCCGTTTGATACGCCGAGTTAACAGCTCGCGCTGACACGTGTTACGCATTCGGGAGTATGCGCGCACCAGTTCGACATTCGCGCTCGCGCGCATAGCCCTTGTAGCGCAAATTTCATTAGCCACCCTGCAGGTGTGCAATGGAATGCCCTAGTGGCTGACTTGCTTTGCTGATTTGACGACGAGTATTGGTAATGTTTGTCTTTTTGCTTATATGCTTTTATTAACTTTATACGTATTAATATATGATCAATTGTATATTACATTATTCTTTAACGATTTTTAATTCATGGCTTGTTATACAACATAACTGAAATTTCATCGCTATTATACCGAAACAAGAGGCGCATTTTCTGTGATAGAATGCAACGTCGCTAATCGCAGTGTTGAGAGAGTTTTTATCAAAAGTTGTAATCCAGAGAACATTATGGAATTCTGAATAGTGCGCCGAAGCGAACATTTGGCAGACACTCGGCAAGATGTTCTCATGCGATAAGCGCTACATGGAAACTTTCGCGGAACACATACAGGCATAAATTACGAGTTTAACCTTATTTGGAAACTACATTCTTTCTCTCCAATTAATAAGTTTCATTTACATTGAAAAAAAAATGTATAGCATTTAGGAAAGTTTTAATTAGAACTAAAATAATTAATTTTGAAATTTGCAAGTTTTCAACTTGATATATAAACTCTTGTAATGAAAAGACTTGTTGGAATCAATGAAAATATATGTTACGTCTTATAATTCAATATTGCTAAATAATCAGCAGTATATAATAAAGCATATTTGTCATTACCAGAGTAATGGTCAAATCGAAAATGATATAATTGTTATTTTCATCTGGACAGAGTAAGGAGTCCATTTGCGTTCAGCCTAATCAAATCAATACGGCGCGCGCACCTGCACTATATCCTGTTGGCGCGCTATCGTGCCCCTAATAAGCCATCCGGCATCCGGGCACCCCGTCGTCGCATCCATCACCTAGCTCGCAATTGTCAAGCCTATCGCCACGGCTACATGCTACACAAGACATTCCCCTACCACCTCTTACTCGAGGTATATCAAGTTCAGACCCGCTATCCTTTCGCGCCCCCGCGTTACATGCGTATAATGCAAGGAGTGCCTGACTGGCTGCCTGCCTGCGTATGCGCGATCACGAGATGGAGTATAATTGACAGACACACGATCGGTCTAAAGGAGACTGTGCCGTTGCGTTGGTCTCTGCTGTTTGCTAGCGTCTTGGGGCTGCGACGTTTGTCCGACTTGGATTAAAGTGCTATTGCGAAACGCTGCAGATGTGCAAAATTAGGCTGAACATATGTGTTGGGAATAGTTTCGTTTACTGGGAGGAAAAAGGATGATATTAAATGCTATTGGTAATCTGGCTTTATTTGAACTTGTACAATATTTAATTTATCATTAAAGAGAGTACATTTGTATCTTTTATATTCACTGTATATCTAGATAGCAGTCGATTGTACTCTGGATTAATATAAATAAATAAATAAATGAGTGATAGGGTAAGAATTGTCCTAATTTATTTTCTGCCTTTTCAGATGAAATAAAACGTATAGAAAAAGCATTATACCATTACTATTAGTATCATCAGTAAATAAAGAAATAAATCAAATTAAAAATTTAATAATGCATATACTAATAACTTTTAACATAAATTAGTGTATATATATGATACCTACTATTTATTATGTGTCTTAATTAACTTTTAAGTCTCTTAGTTATTTAGTTTTTAAGTGGGTTAATTATATTTTTCAATTGCACTTTTACTAATTACTCGCTCTCACTTAAAATTTATCCAGTATTCAACCTCACTAGGAGAGAGTGTTCTTTTCATCTTAGGGATGTGATGAAAACTTTAGAATATGTTTTTAGATGCAAAAATATGAAAACGCTGTAATAGTAAATCATAAAATTTCGATAAATTTATTTAACACATTATAAAATATGTTAAGGCGTATATACATAAAATATGTAAAATGTTTTAGATGAAATTATAAAAATAGAAAATAGAACAAATATTAATTTTTATTTTCATGAGAGCTGATAAACATTAAATTTTTTTTAAAGCTACAATATGTTATAGCAACGAAAATGCATCGATAAATCACAAAAATTCACAGCTCAATTTTGCCCCAATTTCAGTACATTTTCGTATCTCAGTTCTGAGAATGAAAAATAAAGGCTTATTTCTCTATACTAGTTCAATTCTTTCTTTTTACGTCAGACTTTTCTAAATTGTATGATTTTGAAAAATAGTTGCAACTATTTGATATTAATGACGTACAGTTGTTGATTTAAAAATAAAATTAAGATAAATATATACATTCTTCGCTAAAAAAAAAAGATGGTCTGATGAAATATTGATTTTTCTACTTATAAACGCAGAATAAGGTGAATCTTGTTCTTCTTTTCGGTAAAAATGAAATTTATGAAAAATTTCGTCATCAGTCTGTTCTACTAAGGGCTATTATCCCGAAATAAAAGATTAACGTGGGGAAAGCCGAGGAAAAGTCCTTCAAACGCGACGTCCATTACGCTCGGCGGCCGCTCTTTACGAATTCATCGGAGTGCGCCACCACCGCCACTCGTCCGCATACTCGCAAAACTTTCCTTCTTCCCAGTTGCAAGATCCGATCGCGAGTGCAGCTTCTCCTCCCCTTTTTCTCTACTATCGTCTCTTTCCGCTACCTCGCCTCAGCCGCCCGAGTGTTTATTACGCGCGTATTACGCAAACGCACGGGATAGAAAAGTGGCCGGGAAGAGAAAGAGAGAACGAGAGTTTTCACGCGAACTCCTTTATCATTCGACGGCGGGCGTGTCGCACGAGCTCCTGGCCTGTAAATTTATCCCGTTTACGGGCGATTTGCCCATGAGGAGCGACACGTGTGTGTGTGTATGTGTGTATGTAGGCGAACTTTGGTGAGACGACGACGGCTGTTGCGGAATCGATTCTCAGGGATCGAGTAGATGCGTGCACTCTTTTTTTTTTTACTGAGTAAACATTCGACTTTACGACTTGTTCCAAGTTTACTATACATTCTTTTAAATTACATTTTTTCAAACTAAAATCTTACTTAACTCGTTAGTGCTCGTATGTATTTGGAATTTTTTCAGAGTTATAATAGGAAATATTACGTTAATTTTCATTACTCGGTTTCAAAATATGGAAAGTTAAAGAAAAATGTTCGATGAAAAATTACTATAGTTTCAATAATAATGTCGACACAATTTAGTATACTTGCTTTTATTACTAATTTTCGACAGTAACCGTGGTACAGATTCATATTTTAATGAAAATTATTATGTAAATCATAGAAAAATTGGTATTATTTTGTAATTATTGAACACTGTGACCGGGTAACAGCCATGGTCGGATTTAATGTTTTTACTGGAGTTTCCAGGGCGATTAAAAACTCATACGGCCATAGTTCGACTTTAGTCCAGTAGCTTTATCGCAATACCAGACCATGTGTTTGACAAACAAGAGAAACTTTACCACAACATTTTTAATGGTATATTTTTTATCACTTAACGTTAAATTTGTATAACGTAGTTTTTATAAGGTGTATAATTTTACTAATTCTTTCTTGTTTGCTTGAAGTATGTTCGAGTCTTCAAAAAGTGTGTTCTTTTTTGTCGATTCTTCAAATTACAAGAAATCTGTACATACTCTGTTGTATTCTCAACATGGTTTAATTCACTTTTACTCGGGCTATTTCTAAATTTAATTAAAGCAATAACATAACGAAGAGAAATTATCTAGACGATGATGGCTATCAAAAAATTTTTTCCATTGTTAATTGATACTTTCCTTTCCAACGTAATACAATTTAGCGAGCAGTATTGTAAAATTGAATAATAATACTAAGAAATTTGTCATCTCATTTCTATACGAAAATGGTAAATTTTAACGGATAATGTTGCAATTTTTAGTGAAATGTCTCTTTCAGTGTATGTTTTCACATGGTTAGGTAACTTTCCGTGTATTTTTTCTCATTTCAAAATTATGAGTTCCAGAAATGTCATATAATATTTTGCATTTCTCTTTTTGAATAAGGAAAATTCAATCGGATGTATGCCACTAATTTGTAATATTTCAGTATGATTAAAAACGTCGATATTTGAATGCAAATATTTTGATTAAAAGAACTGTGTTATTTACATTGGTATTTCATCTTTTTCAAAGAGATTTCCATTAAATCGCAGTATTAAATGTAAAATTCATGTGCTTTATATTAATTTCTCATGAATAATAATTTATTTTCCATATGAATATATAATTTCATTTTTATGCTGTATGAAAATGGTATTGCATTTTTTATAGTACAATATATAAATTATCATATTTCACTTGTACAAAAAATAAAAACAGTTATAAATGTCACATATAATATCTATTGCCTTCATTATAAATGAGATATTACCACGAGTAAGTATCTACGAAAAAGCGTTTTATAAATGTAATATGATTAAAAATTCAATGCATACTTAAATGTCAGTCTAGACATGTTATAATAATCAAATTATATCACTTGAAAATATAATTTTCCTTGCTTTTTATAAATTAACAGTATTTCCTTTTTTGAAATAATTACTTTACATGTTATATTAAATAATGAGAAAAATTCCTAGTAAACGTTTCCAACTTGTTATATTATATTTTGCAGAATTATATTTTCAATTTTCACGAAATATTAAATATTGCGTAAAATTATTTTAAGTATGCTACGCTTACGATTAAAGTACACTTCAGACATACATGCAACATAATAACCATCGACATAACAAAATATTACTCATCATTACAGTAAAGTACATTTTAACTTGACAATAAAATATAACTTTGATACTTTATTTTATGAAAGAAATTCAAACTCGTAAGTTATATTGGCAAATTACTCTTAAACATCTTCCGAATTTCTCACCTCCAGCAAATCTTCCAGCCTTCCAACTCGACTAGAAATTCTTGAGGCATCCAAGCCGATCCATCTAATTGTTCCTCGAAAAGATGCTAGAGCGCTGCTGCGATCATAGCTGCCAGCCTCGTAAATCACAAGCAACTTTCTCTCTCTCTCTCTCTCTCTCTCACTCTCTTACTCCCTCACTCTCTCGAGCGAAGAAAATAACGCTAAAAGCACCGAGAGAAGCTCGCTACCGCTGCGTTACGCTTCATACCAAAAACAAGAGGTAGCACGCGCGCGCGCGCGAGACTGAATAAAGTTCCCAGCGCATCTGCGCGCTCGTTGCCTGCCGTATAGCTGAATACCGCGATTGTTCGCCTCCCGTAGTATAGTAGCGTACCACCAAGAGAGACGAAACGCCGAAATCCTTTATTCGCAAGAACGCGAGATATAGAGACGCCGGTGTTGTATAGCTGTGAACTACCCGATGACGGGGGTTTGCTACCAAGGGCTTTCGCTTAATTATTACTGCCCGCCGAGGTTGTGCTGATAATGTTGTGAGCTGTTGTTGCGCTTAATATTTACGGGGGTATATATCCATTAACTGGAATTCTCTAATTTGTCGGAGAGAAGGCTTTTTATGTCTGAATAATTCTTTGCCATTAGAAACGCGAGGTTGGCGCGAATTTGGAGATCAAGGGTCGAACATTATAGCTCAGAGTCAAAAAGTTTAACATACACATACATACATACACGTGCGGAATCTCACACATCAGAACAACAAACTCGCGAGCGCGGAACCCACAGCCAGCGACTAATCAGCGCTCGCGCAATTTGTCCATATAACCTCCGGGCCAGTGTAGCCGCATCCCATTCAATCCTCGGGACCAAACAATTTCAAACCCGCGCGCACGCGGGCAAAGAGACAAAGCGGACCGCGCGGCCGCTTAAATACTAAAGCCGCACGCGCAACAAAGTATCGTCGTGTGGAACGCTACGAATTAGCCGTTTGTCAGGGGGTAAGCGCCGTCGGGACTTCTTCGTCGATTGCAGCGGATGATTCACAGCGGCTGCTGCAGCGTGGACGTATAGTATAAGCCGCAGAGTTATGCGCGCGCTGCCCTCATCCCGTTTCCCGTGTGAGGAGTCACGCTTCGGACGTGATGAGTGGCCTTGCTGTCCGTGAAAAATTGCCTCTTTGCTTTTTCGTAGCAAACTTTGTCGCGCTTTGGGAAACAAGTCCTGCACAGTTGCTATATAAGATTACGGGTAGAGTCAAAAGTCGAAATGAGTATATTTAATTTTGACGAAAACGTTGTTGCCACTTTTTGGAATTGCAAACTGATATTTGTATATAGTCAAAAAAAATGGAGAGATGAATTTTTCGGAAACTCTATCACTCTGTCTGTATATGACGCAAACGCCAGCTTAATACTTTCGAAATCCTCTAAGCCAGAGCTCACCTGACGTACTCTTAATTGGATAGCAAATGGAAAAAGCCAATCCAGTAGCTGAGAAATTTGGAAAAAGGAAAAGCACGAGAGTTGCCTTCATGCAGCTCGGGAAAATTACAAACAAAAATTAATATCAAACCTCTGGAGCAGTAGCAGTAGGAGCAGTAGAAACGAGAAGATCCCAAGCGATGTAATCGGGTAAGCGGTGCGCGCGGGTGCAGGGGGAATTAGCTGTGCGCGTCTCCCGCGAGGAAAGAAGCGCACACGCGAGTAGTTCGCTAAAACAATGTGCCGCAATTTCTACGGCTAATGAGACTGCGCGCTGCCCTCCGAAGATTTCGGATTTCAAAGGAAACGTGCGCCCCGAATAAAGGAGCCGCCGGGAATGCGTATGACGTATGCGTAATTAGATGCGCGCTCGTAGCAGCCAGAGGGAGATACTGCTCTTGGGGATTTTGCCTTTGCTCGAGTGTAGAGAGGACCCGTCTGCGTCGATTTAAGAGGCTGAGAGCTTTCTTGCCATTAACAGTATATATATATATATATATATATGTGTGCGGAGAAACGAGAGAGTTTTTTGGAGGTTTATGCTTTGCGTGCACGCGTATTGTGATGTAATTAACGGCTCGCTGCTTTTTCTTTGAAATGGTTTACTCCCACTGACTTTGGATTCTTATTCATTTAAGTATGAGTGAGTTGCACACGATATTTTAAATATACGGAATTTACAAGGTTGCATAAGGATTTAGTATTACAAAATGAATCACAATGTTAACAATTATTTTCACCTTCTTGTTTGTTTTCTATAATTGATTTTTTTTTACTAATCTCTACTTCTCTTCTAAATATTCAGAAATAATTGATGTGTCTTCGAATTTATAAAACTTGTTGGTGGTTGAGTATCATTCATCTGTTGATAACAAAATATACTAGTCATATATTTTTTTTAAATTATATCAAAGCTAAATTGGTTTTTGACTTGAATTATCAAGTATATAAATTATATGCTGTAAATAAGATTATTTTATTGTTTTCAAATTTTTATTAAAACGAATAACAAAAAACATTGTAATAATTGTATAGATGTTCTCATAATATATTTTCACTTATTCATAGATTTAATATTTAAGTAACTTCTTATATTACTATACTAATTAAAAAAAGAAATTTCGACAGAGGTATAAGGAACATTTTCATTTTTGGTATGTTAATTTTTACCCATAACGCCTAATTTTACATGTATTATAAGTATGAAAGGCAACAATATTTACTACTTATTAAACATTTAAACAATAGAGTTTCAGTTGAGGAATGAGAGCTGGACAGAGAGAAGCGTCTATCAATTCTAAGGAGAAGCTTCAACCACAACGATTCATCTTTTGCGGAGTGTCGCATCGCAGGCTCTTGTGTTGGAAACGCATTGTATTACTGCGACGAGGACTATATTACGGAATGCAATACTCTTGAAACCAAAGCTCTTCCCACCACCAAAAGGTATTGTATTAATAGCATATTGAGAACTGCTAATAGAAGACTGATACCCTAACAATATGACAATTAAGCTCCTCTAGATATCACCCTCGAAAGGTCCTACTTAAGTCTTATTCGAATTAATTTTAGACCGTCGAATTTCTCGTGAATGTATACTTAATATTGTTAAGTAGATCATTGGAAGAATATTACATTCTATTTTAATAAAATGAAAATCATAATATTTCTTTTATTTCTATTAGAACAAGTTTCTGAAAATAAATTCACACCCAAAATTCAGAGAAACGCGTATTTTTAACAAATAAAACGAAATGAAACTTTGATTTAACATTGTAAAGGATTTTTAATAATATGTTAAAAAGTACTCGATATTATACAAGTAACGAGATCAAAAACTGTAAATATATATACGATTTTCTTTCTAGTGTAAATGCATCGTGCAAAGCGCAGGAAATCAAACGAAATGAGAAAAAGAAATGAAGCGTAAGTAATTATGTATTGCTCTCAATGTATCGCGAGCTCTAAGAGCGTCGAGGAAAAAAGAAGTTGAGTGATGGAGTAGAAAAGGAAGAAAAAACCAGGATGCTTTCTAGCAAGAAAATATTAACGTCAAAGGTGCTTCCTTCATTTTCTTTGTGGCGCGCGGCATCGTAATGTCGCGCATTATTCCGCGTGCTCGCAATACCGTCGATACCCAACAGCATCAAACAGTTTATAAATAAATTCATTTTTTTCACTTTTTTAGGTTCTATCAGAGCTTCTAAAGGGATCAAGGCTTACTATTATAATTGATTCGATTTCATTATAGGAATTTCATGTTTTTTAATACATTACTTTTGAAAAAAGAAGTGAAGTGAATGATAAAAATATGATTAAAGAAGCACCAGTGTGATCAATGTCTCGGAGAATATATAGATTGTCGAATAATCCGGAAAAGTTCGGTGAGAAATTTACTCGGCAAACAGAAATAAGTTTATCTTCGATGCAAACAACTCGCTCTCTTGCAAGCGTGCGTTCGCGCGTCTCCGCGTCCCGTTTGTCTTTGTCGCGCGTGCGGAGCTAATCTTCGCGCGACGACGACGACGACGACACAGAACTCGTTGAGATTCCGCGCTGTTGCTGTACGAGAGAGAGAGAGAAAGAGAGAGAGAGAGAGGGAAAGAGACGACGCACACAATTGTAGTTACACTAGCCAATTAAAATTTTCCTATCTTGGTAACTACAAAACTAAAGCGTGTGGTATACTTCTCCGATACGTATATATATATACACTGTTCAAAAGACAGTTGTTGCACAATTGTCTAACGTGAAATTGCACTCGTAATCATTGGACCAAAACTTCAATGTGGCTTGAAATATCTTTTTCATATACTCATGTTGGTTGCTGTCTGTGTAGAATTACAAAGTAGTAGAGATCGTAATGGATCATGAGGATAAACGGGTAGTATTTCAAGAAACTATTTAGGGTTTTCACATTAACATCCTCTAACTAGGAGAGTATAATACTACCTACGGGTCCGGGATTTTGCTCGAACTTTGGGATAGCTTTTTGGATCTAAAAATATGCTGAAATTTGTAATATTAGATTCTAACGCTTGAAAAGCTACAGCCATTCAAATTGTTAAAAATAACTGAAAAAATATGGTCGATATTCACATTTTTTTTTATCTTCTGTTTTTTTTATATTGTAAAAAAATACATTCAATTACTTATATGAATATAATATACATAGATTATGCTAAATATTAGTAAAAAAGTGATAAAACTACTTTGAAAAATTTTATTACCCGAAGATGTTAATTTTCTTGCGTTATATTTCCATATTGTTGCTCTTTTTTCTTATTTCCAATGCTAAATAAACTGTCAGAGCTTATTCTGCTTTAAATTATGGTTAAATTGTAGAATAATAAGAAAATAAAAAAGAAGAATAAGCTCTGATAGTTTATTTAGCATTGGAAATAAGAAAAAAGAGCAACAATATGTAAATAACGCAAGAAAATTAACATCTCCAGGAAATAAAATTTTTTCAAAGTAGTTTTCTCACTTTTTTACTAATATTTAGCATAGTATATGTGTATTATATTCATATAAGTAATTGAATGTATTTTTTTACAATATAAACCACAGAAGATAGAAAAAATGTAAATAACGACCACATTTTTTCAGTTATTTTTAACAATTTGAATGGTTGTAGCTTCTTTTGGGAAAAGCATTAGAGTCTATAACTTTGCAGAAGTTCATGGTATGGTATTACCTACAACTTCTGCAAGTTTAAAAAAAATTGGGGTTCCGGAACCCTGATCCTCTCCTAGTTAGTTTTGGACATTTTTAGCTTTATTTCGAAAAAAAGTTTTGAAAAAAGCCTCTTCTTAAAATGATAATCCTTTAACTTTGGCAGGAAAATGAAAATTTTTTAATTCTGAAAAAATCAAATAAAACTCTAGTTTTATTTTCTATTTTTTAAATGATATTTCAGATTTTTTCAGCGATGCACTCATTATAGTTCTACGAAATTAGCTTAGAGTAGTAGACTGATAGAGTCGAGACTATACAAATTACGAGTCTGTGGGTTTGCGTTCCATTGCGACCCCGAATTTCAACGAAAATTTTTGGTAGAAAAATCTTCGAAGATTATTTATCACCTTTAAAATATGGATTTTTGTTTGTGGAAATAGTAAATAAATTAATGAATGCTAAAAAAGTACATATAACTTAGTCAAACTACTGCAGTAAGCTTTACCACTATATTTTTTGTTGATGATCAATACGAAAAGCATTTGTTACGTATGGATACACGCACGACTGTGAAATAATGAAATAAGCAAGGCGTCCGATTATAATATGACGCCGATTAGCAGAAAACCAAACGGTGGCGGCCGTGGCTAAGTGGTTAGAGTGTCTGATTTGCAAATCGACGAACTCGGTTCAAGCCCGAGTTCTGTCGTTTTTTATTAAATTATTTGCGAAGCCTCACTAGTAACAAATTGTTTGGGTTGAAAGTATAATCATTATTTGGCATTAGTTCATTTATGAAATTGTTTTATGAAATATATTTAGCGAATAAACGAGGCATAAAAAGTGCACTCATTTTGACTAGTTTAAGAAGGAATTAAGCACCCTATAATATAGAGTAATAAAATGTAAGGTTCATAAAAGCTACTACAACAGTTCCCGCATTCCTATCGAGCATGAATAATAATAATAGCAACTCTATATATACATAGTCCAAGTGTAGTTACAGTTATTAAAGATTTTTAATCCCACAAATTTCCTTATTTTAGTGCACGAAATTGATAAAACATTCTGTCGATATCATCTAGTAATTATATCGCTGATTCCGAATTTTATTCATTAATTACGCAAGCTCACGAAGAAAACATATATCTGAAATCTAAATAAGGGGATTTTTCAGCCTCAATTAAATACGAACTAAATACAAAAAAAGACTCATCGTAACGAGATTATCTGAATGCTTTCCTTTGCTTTCCAGGATTTTCTGATAATAAAACGGTATTTGAAGATAATCGCCCTGGCAACACATCTATATTTTAACTTTAGATTTGGATTCAAACATATTTACCATGCTGTTCAATGTATTTTCAATTTTATGATGATCACGCATTAAAAAACCTTCTAAACTTCATATCAGCGTTATTTACGTACAACCCGCAGAAGTAAACTTGTGTCCTTCGCTTGCAGGTACGACTGCGCTCGCCTCTATACTCTTCGCACGGTAAAACCGAAATCTTGGCTACTATCAGAGCGACATCGCAGCTTAGCTGAACGATGGGCAAATGCTCTCTCTCTCTCTCTCTCTCCCCTTCGGCCGTTAAATCGACTTATCTCCGCGCACGGATAAGCCACGTGCGCACAGTCGCCCGCACATGCGATTTGCTCTCTCTCTCTCTCTCTTTCACATGGCACCCTGTATGCGCCATTTTTCCCGCGGCGCGCTATCGTCGGCCTCGTTCACGCACTAATGCAGCTGAATCCCAAATTTCCTTCTTTTTTTTTTGATCTGCGGCGAAGGGGAAGCACCGAGGCTTTTATCGCGAGAAAGGCTTTAGGCTGGTATAGAGTAGAGAGGGGAAAGAGTTTGTGGATTGGTAATCAATGTGTCGTGGTTAAGACCTTTTTGGTGCAAATTAGTGGCGAAATAGAGTATACGGTGTGAATAAGAGTAGAAATATTTTCTGAATTTTCATGACGCGATGAGTTTACTTTTATGTGTATAACGGTTTGTAAGAAATGAAACATTTTGTTAACTAATTCGAAAGAATTATTTTTAATATTAATTTAAGCATTCTACGCTTTTTATATATGAGTTACATAGAAATAATCAGCTTCGTAATGCCGTGTAAAATCAATATGCGTTTACACTGTTTATATACATGAAACAAAATATGAATAAATGCTTTGATAATTTCAGAACATTATAGCATCATTTGATTTCTTGATCATTTACTCATTCGTGTAACTGCTGCAAATAATTGATAATATAGAATTAATATACATTACTACGATTACATTTGCAAATTTGGTTTATAACCATTGAATCGATTAATTATATTATACCGATAATTTGATGTGCTAAACGTATGATTTTATTTTCAATTGTACATGAGAAGCCAAGCAAATAACTAATTAAGTCAATGCACTTAGTAAATTTTATATGTAGACAAGTATTAATAATTAATATAATATTGTAAATTAAAAATTGCTATATACTGGTTACTAATCATAGAACACACTCGCATTCTACTAACTTTCTTATTAACTTTGCATACATCATGGATATTTAAGAGGTGGTATGTATAGTAAAGTAAATGTAAATTAGAAATAATATTGTTCATCTAAAAAAAGAGATTAGAAATCGAATACGAGTCTGCCGCTACGCAATGCCGCACTAAAAAGTGTTATACCATCCACCAAATTTTAAAGTGTCAAAAAATTAGTGTTATTTTTTATTAAAAATTAATAAAATATGTATAAAAAATTAATTTTATGATATTCAAAATTTTATCAATATAATTTTGGCTATATATTATATACTTTAGAAATTTTAGAATTATTTATTTCAACTACAAATGTATTTTTATCAGTAATTTCTAAACAAAAACATTAAATAACCTTATAATGTGAGTTTGTCTTCGCTTTGTTAAACACTATGCTAATAATTCTCCATAGAATATTTTCCTCTATGTACAGAATAATGAATATAAAGAAAATAAAGTGATAAAATAGCATCGTATAATATTTCTAAATATTTAAAAATTAATCATTTTTTTTTTAGCATAAAATATATACCAAGTATTAATTTGTCGAAGAAATTCCTCTAACAAAACCGCTTGCCTTAAAAATGGGATAAGAAAAACATTGTGAGCCAGGCAGTATTTCTGTTTAATCATCATTTCGTATTCATAGAGCAATAAAAGGATATATGTACCACAAGCGAAAGCTGCAACGATGATCGTTGTCTTCGCCCGGCTAGCGATAAACAAAAATTCCCGAGCAACGCGAGCTCTTCTCTCCTCTCTCGAAACATGTATAAACATAAGTATCGCCCAGACCACTACGCCGACGTAAAAGCTCGCCTCAGCGGGCTCCTCATGTGCGCGCGCGCGCGTCTTATCGCCGATCGCTACTTATGACCAGACACGCGGGTTCTCTCTCTCTCTCTCTTCTCTCTCTCTCTGCTTCTCTACTCCTACACGCGCGTACTTTCATAAATTCCGATTTAGGTCAGGAGGATGCATCATGCGAATTTTAGTATACGCGCCATCGGAGGAAATTGATTCTGTTTTACGTTGGAAAACAAACTCGTACGCGCTATCGCACGGACGTTAGCGATTGATTCGCCTCTTCGCCCTCCTTGGGATTTTCTCGCGCGGCTTTTACGAGCGGAACGTGCTCGCCGCCGCTTTGTCGGATGATTTTTCGGGCTGGCACGCTTTTGAAATTCGCCAGTGAGAAACCTCGAGGTCTCAGGAGCTGAGAGAGAGAGAGAGAGAGAGAGAGAACGAGTGCTTTCATGGTGACCCGACTGCATTCGACCCCTGGATTTCCGGGACTCCAATAAGTTTGATGGAATAAAATTGAAATTAGGGGAACCTTCCGGCTTTATCACAAATTCATACTTTCAAGGAATTTCAAAGTAAATTCTGTTTGTTTCCTAAATTTATTCAAAAGAGCCTCTTTCGGTAATTCTCATGACATTTCTTCGATAGAGTGGCAGTTTACAATCGCGATTTAAATTGTGTTTTATTAGCAAATTATTTAATACAGCATATTCGAGCTAATTATATCTTTGATATTTTGTATCTTATTCGAGATATTACATTATTTTCAAGACGTGAATTTTTTTTTTATTTCAGTCGACACTGAAAGTGAAATTTTAATGAGATTAGCTATAACGTGATTATTGACTCTAGAAAGTCAATTACAAAATAAAATTTCTATAAAAATAGGAAACTTAATCATTCTTTCTTCCCCCACAGCTGCTAAAGATTTATATTTCGCTATATATATATATATACTTGCATCACAGAAAAGAAGGAAAATTCTTGTTCAAATATAGACTGTGAGCGAAGTCAAGCTTCTGTAACGAATGATAGTTATTTAATATTCGTTCGAGATATTTTTCCGTTTTATCTCTTGTAGACCGCAAGAATTCTGATATATTACGAAACATCTTAGAAAGGATAACAAGACAGTGAAGCAAAGTTCGCCGCTCCTCTAAAAAGTACAACACGACGTTTCCTACAGCTCACGTGTCGCTTAGACTCACGTCCAGCAGAATTCTTTTAATAAGCCTTAAGCTCCCATACTGCCTCTCACGTGATCCATTCCCTTTCTTATCGTCCACGGCAATCCTCTCCCGCGGAATTTCCCTTTCGCGAATTCTCCCGTCCGTTTAAAGTTCGCCCGGGAGAGCGCGCGAGATCCCGATGGCTCGATAAGCGTCGCAGAGCGCGAGAACTTCGTGTAACGCCGCAATTTCCATACGTCAGAGCTAGGTGTAGGGGGAGGGAAAAGGGGATAGATTAAGTGCAAAAGGAGAGAGAGAGAGAGAGAGCGTGCGTCTATAAAATGTAGACGGCGGGGAGAAACTCTGCCGCTCGGAATTCGAGAGCTGTGAGATGTGGATATTAGGGAGTATTAGCGAAGGCCGAAGGGTTATTGGAGCGTGGCTGATTTCCTGCTTTCCCTTTCGTGTATTTTTCGATAACTATGTCAATTATTCGGCTTGTCAATTAGATTTACTATTCATGATGCTTAACGTTTAGAATAATTTGTCGATTATCATTATAATTCGTGGTTATGGAATGTTTTAAGAAAAAAGTTTCTTCAAGTGTATGGGAAGTTGGTTTCTCGTGTAAAATAGTTCTATGCTTTAAAATTAACCTGCTCCTCAAACATTATACGTTTGCACTAAGTTTCCTTCCACACGAAAGCTTGACTGTAATAAAATAAATTCTCATGCAAACGTCTTAGAAGTGTATTTTAGATCCCTTGGAATAAGAATGAAGTACTAATATGAGAAAATGCTTAAATCAACGTGCGCACGCGTGCGCGCAGGTCGCTTGATTTCTATTAAGTCAGTTTAATTCTTTTAAACCGTATATTCACAGAGCCAATAATCATTTTTCAGTTAAAGTTACTCTATTTTCTACTGAAACTGAAATATGACAATAAAGGTTAAGTCCTCATTAGCCTTAATTACAACTTTGATCCTTATGCCGGTATAGGTGTGCAATCTTGGAGCGCGTCGTGAAAGAATAAAAAAGTATTTTTCGCTCGCGCGCAGCTTATACCGCGCGGCATCCAGAAAAGAAGAAAAAAAAAGGACTAACCAGCTCTCCGCCTCTTTTACGTCGAATCCATTTAACTTCAACTAGATCAAGTGCCATCGTGAAAAAGCGTCATTCGCGACGTTTATGGTAGTTCTTATGCAGAACATACTCTTTGGTAGGAGAGCACAACGCGAATGGCACACCGCGGCGCCTTTTTAAATCTGTCGCATGCATCTCTCTCTCTTTTGCTTTTCACCAACTTCGAGCATTCGTGATTGCAATTGCACGTATTTGATGCATGCATCTGAGCGATTATACGCGATGCGGAAGTTCGCGCAGTTGTTTGTCGTACTTACTTTCTCGCGACTCTTCAAGCCGTTGGAACTTTTTTTCGATTTGCTCGTAGATTTACGCGCGCGCGCGTTTAGCGTGCACCATACTCATAGATTTATATATGGGGAGAGATTTATTTTTACCGTTGCGATTTAAAGTTTTTCTGTTAAAGTATATAGGCTTTTATTAATATGTTGGAAATGACTAGTTTTACTGTATAGAGACGTGTAATGACTTTTTATAAGGATTTTGTATTCTATCGTAGTTATGATGCCTAGCATAAAACTCAATCATAGATCACGTAGGTCAGGCTTATCACAAATGTCACTCTCTATTTCTTTTTATCGCTCGTCAATGTCTAGCTGAAATATAGCTAAGTTGCAGTATGTACATTTTTTGCCGATAGAAATATCGTATCAAGTACAAAAATTTTTCATATACATAAAGAAAATGTTAGTAAAAAATCAAATAACATCTTATTTAATATTGATAATTTTTTAGGAAAAAATAAGTATGTTACTGTTTGTATAAACTTTATATTCAACTTTTCGAATGAATGACAAGTTTGATTCAAAACGCGAAATATTTTATTGATTTTACTTCATAATCTTTTTGTTTTTATTAGAAGATGAAATTTCAAGCTATAAAGTTTACAAATTGATGCATCAAAGTCATAAATGAATTCAGTATTTGACTATTTAAATAAAAGTATCATTTTTCACTCACGTTATTTATCTGGCAATTTGCAATTGTTGGATAAACCTAAATTTTCACGAATATCTCGACGGTCAATATCCAAGCATAAACAGTCATGCGTCAATAAGCTTGTAATTGCTGATGATAAAGCATTCTAAGCCTGAAAACAAACAGATTTGTTGCATGATTTAACTTACAATTGAAATTTGCAAGCACATAATTTGCATTTTCGGATATGCCTCTGTATAACTTTAAACTGAATAGCATTAGCTTTTCATATAATATTATTAATGTTATTATTATATTGTTAAATTGTACAAATATATTACAGCTTTCCTATTCTTTCAAATTGATATTGGTAAAACATAATTGTTAATATAGAGATATCATTTACATGTACTAAGCATTAAAAAGCACAAAAAAAAAAAAATGATAAATATTTTGCGGAGATAGAGCATTTTAATTAGTAGACTGGCGCTTTTATTACGCTGATTACAAGATCCAACGGAGAAACTTTTAACAACCGGTGAAATGAACTTTCAGATAATCTTTCAGACAATTCTGAAAGCTCTAATGCAAGGACTCAACAACTAGCTATCAGTTTGTCAACTATCTACACCATTTAAACTTGAGCTTCCGAATAAACTCGCTATCAACTGCAAAACTTTAATCTCAATTTTTTACCTTTTTTCTTTCTACATAAGTTATGAATATTTCTTTCACTTGGCTTTTCAGTTAAGCATACCGTATGAGAATAAAAATTTTAAAGTAAACTGTACTCGTGTACGCTCTCTACAACATTTCGCACTTAAATTTTTTCAAATATTAAAAAGCTCCCTGAAAAAGGGTAATGTAAATTATAATTTTTCTACTTTCGTTCTGTATAATTACTTTTCAAAATTAAGCCACTTTCTAAAAAAAAAAACTTTTGACTGTCCTCCGCGGTTTCTTATAAAGCACTCATTTCAAATTTCAAGGGATTATATATTACGCCATACTCGTAATAGAGATAAAGAAAAAGAAATTTCTGAACGGTTAGTTACTTTAGACTAGACAGATAGAAAAATTTACTTAGTAAAGAAATTAAAGATTTAATTTCAATTTGAAAATTGAACTTTTATTCTGACATTTATACATACTGAAATACAAAAATGGACATATATTTGCATTTTTAAAACTGTCGGTTTATAACAAAAAATGTGGACCTATATTAAAAAACAAGAGAAAACAGTTCGAATTTACTGTTGTAGTATCGTCTGGCCCATGCAGGTACGAATACAATAGCGTCTGCACGTTCCCTATTTGACGGAGCAGAATGGGAAGTGACTCGTTCACGCACGACCTCAAATTCTGAGAAATCCGCAACGATCGTTACCTTTTTTATTGAGACTGAAAAAATTTGTTTCTTTTTTGCTGGACATGTATATTTTTTTTATTTAACCATACGAGAGACTCACGACAGTGAAACAGAATTTTGTTAAAAGGATTACAGCTGTGTATACATACGCATTTATAAAAATCGAATAATAACATAATATTGTTTGACACTATAACCTATACAAACTGCAAGTATAAGAACATCTAAAAGTTTTCCAAATAATAAAATCGAAGTAATAAAGTATGCAACTTACGAAACCAGCAGCACAAAGTCAGATGTGATAGCAAATGACCACCCAAAAATCACAGCCTATACCACCTCATACACACGTTCCTCTATATCCCGTAGAAAATCCAAAAGACACTCGTCCATCCACCCCTCCCTCATCCTTCGTCCTCTTGTCTCCACTCCTTTGCGCGCATATGTATATATACGCATGGGATGAATGGAAGCGCGGTGGCTGGCGGCGGTGTGCGCGCGCGCAATGCGCAACCGGGTTCGGCGGCCCCGGCGCGAGAGAGACTCGCCGTCGCTCAAGAGAGGAAGGGAGGGAGGAAGGAAGGGAGAGGAGAGAATTCGTTCGCTCGGCAGCCGGTAGTTGCCGGCGAGCCGCGAGAGCCAACACCCCCTACGTCGCGTGCGCGTTTTCTCTCTGTTCCTCTATACATATACATTGCGCTTCTATCGCGTCCAGCGTATACACACGTCGTTTTCTCGCTTCCTCTCGCTACTTGTACGTCTCTCTCTCTCTCTCTCTCTCGTATATCCTGATAGTGGACAAAGCTTCAACGGGAAGGACGTGCAGTAGCTGCAGCAGGCAGGGGAGATCGGACGATCCAACTGAGGGTAGAAGAGATTAGAGGTAGGAGGAAGATTCCCTGGTAATCGGGAAACGCCGGCGAAGCGAGAGCCGCGCGCGGTGTTTACCTTTGTCTGGCTGGCCGCGTCTATAGACGTGTCCGGAGTGTACGTGCGCGTGCATATAGGTACAGTCGACGCGGTGTTTTATCTTCGTTCTTCGATATATATACATATACATATATATATATAATAACTACTCGAACTCTACATTGTTTAGGTATAGTTAAACATAGTAATTAACCAATTGAGTGTTTTAACGTTAATCGTCAAGCTGCTGCTTATTGCTGTTGTGTGTATATATAAGTATATATATAAATCGGTGTAAAAATTGTGCGAATTGCGGCGAGTTTCATAACAACGAAAGGCATAACAAAGAGCCTCATAAATTAAAGGCAGGATATATAACGTAATTAAGCGCGCACCGAGAGGAGACGGGAAGAGCTTGTGCGAGAGCGCGCGAAACATGTCACACCCCGAGCGGGACGAGGCACACCTGTCACCGGCGCCGCGGGCTTCTCTAGCCACTCTCTCCTGACTCTCTGTTCTCTCGTTATATATATATACGCGTTGCGGGCGCGAAAAGTGCATTGTAATATTTAAAGAAAACGCGAGACTAGGATATATATATATATATATACTTGTGCTGTGCTGCTGTAGAGAGAAGTCGGGATTATTTCGGCAAGAGGTGCAGTCGACGACGACCGTTGTGTAAACACTCGTTTTGCTAGGAGAAGGAGGAGGAGGAGGAGCAGGAGAAAGAGACGGGAGGACGACTAAGGGACGACTTCAGGAACCGTTGTTGCTGAGATTTCAGGAATTGGGAATAAACAAAAAAAGGTATGTAATGTTTTCTTTTATTTGCGATTGTTTTTGTTGTGTAGACGCCTCGTGTTTTTCTTTTTACAACTTGTGCACAGCGAAATTCTGGTATCTAAGCGTCTGACATTTCGTATTTTTATTCGGTGGAATAAAACGAACAGGAATGAAAAAAGAAAGGAGAAAAACTATGATTGTTGTTACTATTTCGGTCATCCAGTCGGCAGTGTTTGCTCTGACGAAGGTTTTTGCAAAGTTGGAGAAAGTGTTTTTGCAGCTCTGTTGACGTAACTTTCATAAAAGCAATTTCGAAATTGTTGAAGCTTCGATGTTATCAGTTTGAGAACTCTTTCGAATATGTATACCACCAATTAAAAATCGACGTTAATTAATTGAATAAAAACTTTTCGCTCTATCAACATAGGTTGCAGAAATGGCATTTTGCGTAAGTAAGCATAATTGATTCCAAATTAGATTATACTGTTGATTAAATTTGTTTAAATAACTTTTCATTAATACTGAGGGGTTCAAAGATGCTGCAATATCAATTATGTTATATGCACTAATTAAATTGATGAAAGTTATACATAATATTTTTAAGTATTCGAAATATAATTACGATTCAACAATTATAAAATTCATTAAATTCACGTGCCTTGCATAAGAACCATAGACTTTTTACGATAAGAGAGTTCGCACTGGCGTTTCTTTTAATTGTCGCAGCTTTATTTCATAATTCTAAATGATTTAAACAGGGGATGACAGACGCCGTATAGCAATAATGAGAGAACGTTTGACAATTAAGTTTCATAATTGCAGCAATTACGCCAGGAGTTTAATTAAATTAATAATTAGCGAAAATCGCGAAAAACAATCGATCGACATTAAGTAAATTATAATTTAATTTCAGAAACCGATTAAGTATCGTAGTATACTTTACGTGATTAGTTTTCAAAATTGTATTCCGTTTTTCAGTCTTCGAAAATCTATTCTATCTTAAGCTTGGCTTAATTTCCGTAATGATTGACCTGCTTCCTTTATTCGTCGAACAAAAATCGAAGCATATGAAGCGAAGACTCGTGCAAAAAGAAAGCATACGACGACACAGCACACATGAAAACAAAGTAAGCCAGTGAAATTAGTTCTATTCTCTTCATCCACAAAAAAAAAATCAATGTTGTGAAAAGCTATCGAGTAAATGGCATTTGAATTCGCTACTCTTCTACCTGAAAAGATCAGGAGGGAAGACAGCGTCTCGAAAGATCTCTAAATGTTTCTCTGTGCGCGAGCGCTTGCACGAGCAAAGTCTGTATAATCTCCATCCTTTTAAATATAGTTTAAAGGCCCTCATAATTTCGCCAGTTTTAAATAGCAGTCCATAGAAATCCAGCAGCGTAGCGGACTGACATCTTTTTCTCTTTCCCTCCTCGCCTTTACTTCCGTTCGTTCGCAAAAAAGAAAGCGGCGCTGCTCGCGCGCCCACCTCTTTTTGCTCTCACCTTTCTCTCATTCCAATTCCAGCGGCTGTTTCCTCATTTTTTCCATTTCTCATCTAGCTCGCGCCATTTGTCTTTCCTTGCGAGCGAGCGCGTGCGCGCGCGTGTTCTTCTCGTCTTTTTCGTGCGCGCGAGCGAGCGCGTTTCTCTTCTTTCTTCTTTTTGCGTAGACTAGCTCGAATAATTATTGAAAACGCGCCGCGATCTAAATTCCTGCTGTGTAGAATCCAAGTCGGTAAGGACGAATCGGAAAATTCGTGATAAATATTTCTCTCGTTCGATCTTTCTCGTAAAAAGATGATCAATCCACTTTGGAAATTGAAAGGAGCAATGGAATCAGTTGTTGAAATATTGATGGATTTCTGAAAAATCGAAAAATTTGCATCATCGAAGAATAAATATTTGATGGAAATATTATAAAACTTGATTAATAATACATGATATATGAGCTAAGGTAGGTACTGATATTTAAAGAAGCCACGGATTTACTTATATTTTGTTAAAATATGATTGCGGACCTTTATTACGTATATCTATATTCTTTTTATAAATATCTTGTGTAATTTGTATAATGTAGTAAGCATGTTCAATGTTTTATAGAACCCTAATATGAATACCACGTTGTAAGACTTTCGTTATCTTTATAATTTTTGTTATACATTTTTACGTTCGTTATTTATTCGACGAACTATGTGCAAACATTCTGGCACATGATTCCTTTATCATAAAAGAAAATATCGAGGTTACTGATCGCAAAAAATAAAATTTCACGATAAATCTTGATAATTTAAACTAAATTAGTATTGGAATATTAAAGGAAAGATTGCAAAATATAATATATAATTTTGAAAAAAAAGAGGTATTTGCCAAAGTTATTTTTGGCATGTAGATAAGCAGTTTTCACATTTCGAAAAGAAATATCAAGTCTTGGAGGAAGAGACGATGTAAAAGCAGCATTAAAATTCCCTCGCTACCCTTGGCGTTCTCCTCCCTCCTCCGCAGAAGCCAATATCGAACCCGCAGAATCTCTCTCACCTAGCCCGCGATGCCACCCTCTCTTCCATAGCATACACGCAATGCGAGACGTTGCAGCAGCAACAGGGCCGTCGCCGAAAGAACCCGCGTCGACGGAGCTCTACAACTGCGCGGGCGGGGAAAGAACGGAGAGGAAAGGAAAGGAAAGAAAGGGCTCCCGCACCTGCTTTCAACAACTCTTTCTCCCTCTCTCTCTCTCTTGCTATATATCTCTTTCTCCGTCGTCTCCCTTTTCGTTAACGACCGCGGATCTCGAGTCCACAGCAAACCCACTTAAGGCGACGCCGGCCGGAAGGAGGCGCCTCCTCTCTTTTTGTGGCCAGTCCCTTAGCATTCTTTTACTTCTTCTTCTTCTTTTTTTTTTATTTTTCTTCTTTTTCTTGGCTAGCGCACTCCTTTTTGCGCCCGTGCACACAGGCGCAAAGCGTGGTCCATTGGAGTGTACCAATTAGCGGCGCGCGATCTGCTCGCGTGCAGGCTCGATTTCAAGCTCACGAGCGATTAGCTCTGTCTTCCGTTTTTCGCTGCGTTATGTAGAGAAAAGCGAGGATAGGTCGGGAAACAGTGGAATAATAATAGTAAATATAATTTACATTATTTATACGCAATGTTATATTATTTAATTTTTGTAAAAAAGTTTCTGAGATTTTTTAATTTTATTTTCTTATTTAAATTTTAACAATAACAAGAATTTTTATAAGTAAATATTAAGCAGCTTAACTTAAATTTATTAAAACATATAATAATAATTTATTCTTGATGTCTTTTAAAAATTTACTTATATAATTATGTATTAATATTATATATAATTACTATTCACGATGAAAATTTGAATATTTATATATTTGTTATTAACGAATATTTATTCATGTGTTCATTAATAAACATAAATGTGAATATTTCTGCATGTATAATAAATTAATAAGTATGGTTTTTGAATATTACCTTTGACAATCGTTTTAAAAACTTGAAACAATACAATTACGATACAAAATAATATAGAATTTACAGTAGGAATAAAATGATTATTAACAAAAACAGTATGTTTCAATGTTTGACTGTATTATCAATTGTAGGACATTCGATGAATAGGATTTACGATGTATATTCAGTTTGCTACATCTATATAATGTTTATTATTAAGATTTCTGGTTAACGATTTCGACTACATAAATGTTGAATTAAATTCATGTTGCCTTTGAATATAGTCATAAAATGAAATATTTATTTTTTTTTTAACTGGGTTTCAACGTAATTTTTAAAATATTTTATATAAGTTTATTAAGAAAAAGTATAATTTAAATGTAACAAAGTTACAAAATGAGAACTAAAATGATTCAGTGATAATCTTAATTTTTATGTATGCAAACTATTTATCAGTAGAATGCTGTTCAATCTATTTTCATAAATAAGTCGTAATAAAGTTCACTCACAGTTCAGTGGTTGCAACAGTGCAGAAACGCTTTGTTCCGTGGTTCATCAATCACATTAGTTTAGGTGCTAAAAGCGAGCAAAAATGAAACACACAATAGCATCCGAAACTTTTTAATCAAAGTTGTTTCAACTTTCCTTAATTAATCAGTTTTTAATTAGCACGTACGAATTCAAGTTTGATATTCATCATATAAATTATGATACGTCATCGGGGAAAAATAGATTCATTAAAAAGTATTCAGACGAAACAGATGATATAATGGTTATACAAGTAGATGAAGTCGAGATTCGGTCAGCCAAGAATGCTTTTTTCTAATCTAATAACTATTAGTTAAAAATATTAAAATTTGATAGGAAGTATGTACTATTAAACTATAAAATAGCAATAAATCGTCGCGTTTGGAGTTAATCTGAGAAATATCTGTAGATAACAGGTCTGCAAGCAGTGAAAATTTGCCGTAATCAAATCTCAGTCCTCGATCCGCTGGCACAAAGCCGCAGCATAAAAGACGAGGAGAAAATGATCCTCTCGAGGGCCTCTCACTCACGCTCGAGCGGCCTCAGGGTTGTGGGTATGGATACAGTTTTTATTCCGCGCGATCGGCCCGAGTAGTTCCGGCCGAACGGACCTAAGGGCGCAACCCGCCGATTGAATGGACGATGCGCCTGCGGCAATGGCAGTGGCTGGCGCCTCCCGAACAACATGTTGATTCGACACGGCCGAGAGCAGCAGTATATACCGAGGTACTGTTTGCACACACGTGTTTGCCCGGCCGAGCGCACAAATAGGCCTGATTTCATCCCCGAAATTACCCGTCATTGCCCGACGTGTACAGTGGCCCTGCTGCTTTTATTCTCTTTTTCGCGCAACGAACAAAAGTACGCGTTTTTCGCTGCCACGATTTTTATTCCCTTCGGTCTTTGCGCGTGGTTTTGTTCGCAAGTACTAGGACGTGTTGTGTATGTGTGTGGGTGTGGGTGCGAGCGACTGCGCGCGATTTTTTTTTTTGTCGCAGTTTGCGGTTTTGCACGGGGATTGCTGCCGGCGGCTGCCTGCGAGTGTATACGTCTGATTTGCTTTGTCGGATATTCGGGTTGCGGGGTACCGGGGATCCCAGGGATTTTGCTCGCTGAATATTAACAAAGGCCTGCGAGGGCATTTTCTTTGTTTAATGGATTTATATTGTGGATTTTTAGAAATAGCGTGTACCACTGAATCGCTCTCTTGATCCTTTTGCCGCTTGTATGGAAAAAAGATTATTGTTAATAAATCTTTCAAACTATACATGTTGGGTTATTTTCTAATAAATCGCAATCAGTTGAAAGCAAGGCAATACTAAAAAAAAGAAATGCCAACTTGAATTATTTTTCTTCTTCCTATACTCGACACAATTTAATTCGTAAACTTCAATCACTTTGTTTGAATTCTAATTGAGATTTGGTATTGACCTTTTTAAAATTCTATTTTCATTCTTGTCAGTATATTGGAATTGATTCATTAAATAATAGTTTCGTTTATCGAGAGTTTGAAAAATGTTAATGAACGATTATTTTGAAATATATAGCAAAAGCAATTTACGCGCGTATAATTAAGCGGCCTTACAACGACTTCGGCAAATTGATTTTCACGACAAGAAATTTTGCAGTACCCTATTTATATTCGCAATTTGCGGCACGACGCGTAAGAAATCCATTCCCGATTACTTCCGATCAGTTAGAATATTTTTCATCGGCCGATTCGTGCGTTCATTTGCGCGTCTGTAAATGGGCTCGACGCACGCGCGACACTGAGCTTATATATATAGAGGAAATGGAGCGCATCTGTTTCAAAATAAATTGCTTTTATTGCCAGGGAAATAGTGTGTTCCGATGTAACGCGCGCGAGCATTGGGCGTTTCCCACCTTTACAGTCGCTAATAAATTTAAACAAAAATACATCTAGTAATTGAAAAAGTGTGTCACGACGCGTGGAAATAATCCGTCAATCGGAAATTTATTAGGGTCCACCGACGGCGCTAGTTCACTGAAAAACACGGGTTGTTAATAACTCAAGAATTCAATAATGATTTTAAATGCTTTGCTGTATAGTTTTTAATATTAATTACGCCAGTGTCAATGCAACGCTTTTATCAGAATTATCGTTATTAGATGAATGATTTATATATTTAATATATACGTAATTGAATATTATTTATGACAAAGAGAAGTATAATCGCATTGTTATAAATTAGGTATCCAGGTTCGAGTAGTTTACGGTTTTATTGGAATACTTACGTAAGCATTGTTTATTTATAAGAATTGGTTTAACTAGGTTAAATCGCTGAAAAAACTGTCACTAACTGGTATTCGATTTTATAGTATTGGTTTACACTATTGAATAATTTCGTTCCATTTACGAAGTTATATAGGTACATTGGATAATTACTTTGCATTCCAATTTTACTTGTCGAATTAAATTTCAACTTTACGCTGTAGTTATTTTTGTATTAACAAATCGACTAAATTGATTTCTGAGATTTATATATAACTATTCGTCAAAAACTCTTTTTAAAGTAATAATTCGGTTTGAGAGTTGAAAAAGTTCTTAGACGTTGAAAATATTTAAGACCATCTGGTATATTTATTACTCAATCCAATTTGAAATTCCCATTAGCAAACCCTGATCAGGCATGCAAATATCCCCTCAGAGGCGCCATGCCGCGAAATATTTTCCGTTTATCTCCTATATCCCTTCCCTCACCCTCTTGGCCATTAGAAACTAACCGTCCCTGACGTGCCTAACGGTAAAGAGCGGCTTGGAAGCCCTAAGCCGAGCGGTGCGTACGAGCGGCCTGCCAAGTCTCGAATCTCAGCCCTCGAAAGAGGAGAGCCCACTGGAATGGGCAAGTATATATATAGAGAGAGGCTACCTTGTGTGCAACCCTTCCCGAGCTCTGGGTCAAAGTCTGCCGACGTCGTTGCCGGCGGCGAGAGCATGGATAGTTTGATTTATCTCCCTTTTTTTCCCGCGCCCTCTCGATTAAACCGAGGCGCAGGATTTTAATGCCGCCGGAGTATATGATGCTCCTGCACACGCGTCTGAGAATGGAAAGAGAGAGAGAGATGCGTGAGGCATGGTTATATACTTTTCGAGCTGTGTATTATCCGGGACGGGAGATGATAGAGGGTTTTCCAAGAGGCTCGCCAAGTGAAAGAGGATCGTTTTAATGTGCGCCAAACGCTGTCATTATATATATAAACGAGTAAGTGCGAGATGATGAGACAGGCTTTTTCGAGCTTAACCACCCGACCAGACATTATAGTTTTGTGTATTATTCCACAAATATAGGTAGAAATTGATTCGTTTGTAGAATTTCCAAGACAGTCGCAATACGGATAAGCCAGCTCAGCGACGCGCGTTCGCTCAGTGACGCTGCTAATTCGAGAGGTAAGCGCGCTTGCATGGAAATGCAATGCGAAATACTGACTCTATATACCGATGCCGCGATGGAAAAAGCAGCGCGTTCGGAAAACAAGCGTCGTCTCGACGTTGATTTCCCAGATAGAATCTCTGCGAGCGGCAACGCTGCACGCGGCCGACAGCATTTTTGCCGCGCGCACCCGCGCCCGCCTCTATCGACCCGCCCGTGCGCGAGGGCGAGGACTAAAAACTCGCCTCATTTTACCAGCTCGCTCACTCTCTCCCTCTCTGTTTCTCGTTCTCGCAGGGGTGTGTAACGAATATTGCGGCCGGAGGGAATGGCCAGCTTGCTATGTGAGGGGGATAAAGCTTTGGCTTTGCCTTCGGTAGAGGGACTTTGAGGGTTAGATTTTTCGGATTCCTGCATTGTTTCTATACGAGCGATAAGCTTACTAAGTGGATGCTTTTCATACTTATCATCACACCTGCAAATTGTTATGTTTTGATTTTTTTTATTCAATCATGTAATATAGTATTGATATGCATTTCAATCATTTAATAATTTAAAGGATAGAAAAGAACATGTGTATATTATATATGAATAATCTATTAATATAAAACCATTACTATTCATGTATATCATTCAATTGCATCAATGGAAAGTATTATTAGATGTATTTTTCATCTCTAGCTTATAGTTATATTTATATAAACAGAATTGATTAATGTAGCAATTTGAAATGTATAACATAAAAACTAAAGCGTTTGATATAATAAAGAGCTTAAACAAAATTTTAATAGTTTATGACAGAAAATTGAAAAATGTGAGCGAAAAGAATTAAAATTTTGATAAATATATATTTCACTACGATCAGTGGATTAAATCATAAAATCTCTTGTATATACAAATTGCCTACAGGATAAATCTACCCTCTGAAAACCTTTCCTTTTTGCATTAAAAAAAAAAACAAAAAAAAATCTCCAGTCCTGGCCAGGCCAACTCTCTGCAACTTTACCCACGCAGCCCCAAACTCATCTGCGCTCTGAGCGCGTACAACAACCCGAGGAGTCTTTCTCCGGGTGAGGACGACGGTGGAAAGAGGGAGCGAATATTGACCTTGCGCGCACCTGCGTTATTGCGAAAAGCGCGTGTCGGCGGATTCCTTTCTTACCCCCCCCCCCCATCCACCCCTTGGCGCTCGATGCAGCTGCTTCAGTCGTGCGTTGTGCAGAGCAAGAAAGCCGAGAGACGTTCTTGCCGCGCAAGCTTCCACTGTTCGGCGTGTAAATATTCGAGTATATGGTTCTTCTGTTTCGCTGCCATTTGGAGAAAAAAAAAGTAGTTCCAGAGAGACATTCTTGGCTAAAGTTGCTTGAGATTTTTACACAAAAAAGTTGCTTCTTCGTTATTTTTCCGGTATTTTTACGGTACAGCTGTTTTGGGAAATTTGAAATTGGTATAAAAAAAGCACTGATTATTAGATGATTTTTCTAAATTTAAAATATTATTCCTTGGAGTCGCTGATGCGCAAAGAAACTCTTTATTATTCAAAGGTCAATTTACCTCTCAAATGAATTTTAACGATGTCATTTCTGCCTGCTTAAAAGATTAGACAGAGAAGTTAGCATTTTTAATACATAAATTAATGCTCATTTGAGCAAGCCGAAACTCAAGCTTTCAAGCTTCACATGCACAGTACAAGACAACTAATTCCAGAGAAAATGTTGGCATCGCGAATCAAGGTGGCGAAAAGCAAGTTTCGCGGGCGTAAACAGGTGACTTTCACGTCTTCTTAAGCAATTCCGTATTTTGATTCCGGCCGCGCGTGCTCTATGCTACCTCTCTCTCTCTCTTTCTCTCCGGAAAGTGTCGATCATTACCATAAATCAGCATAAATTAACTTCAAAGAAAACACCTTGTGCGCTATAGCTCGTCCACGACTCATGCATAAACAAGACCGGGAGTGCGTGTAAATCTTGGGGCTCTCGCGTTCGCGCGGTTAACTTCAAAATATTCCTACGCACGCGTATAGCTATCGATCGTAATGGCCAGCTGCGAGACAAAGCAACGGGGCCGATACATATAACACTATTCGCACGCCGTGATAAATGCCGTTGGTAGCCGTAGCGATCAATCTGCGCGGATTATGATCGTTGCAATTTGCAGTTTATTGCTGCTGCCGGATTAACCGAGAGACACGCGTTAGATACGCCCATGGAGGATCCAAGAACTGGAAACGTAATTGCGAATATTTAATGCGCAATGGTCATAATTTACGCGCCGCGTGGTTTATATGGTAACCTACTCTTCGTTTGTACGAGGAGCAAGGGAAAGAGATCGAGAGAGTTACGTATAAGCTCGCGTTCGTTGGAGGAAGATTATTTATGGAAGGACCTCCATTAGCTTCTTTCGGACGATTGGCTGCGAGCTCGCGCTGATTTTTGCTGCCGAGTCAGTTGGAGCGAACCTTCTGAAGGTTTAATTAGAACGTGCAGATTTCACGGTGGTATACTTGCACCACTGAGTGGGGAATTGTATTTTTAATGGATTCTTCGCGGGGATAAAGGCAAAAGTGAGTTTTAGAAAGCAAATAAAGCATTAATTTCCATGTCAGTTTTAATTCTTACTTCTGGTAGGTATTTTCGAAAAAACTTTCATAAAGCAAACATGTATGAGTTGGAAACGAAATATGAACATCTTGAAATGTATGATGTTTCAAATGATAGTATAACTGGGTAAAGTAAACCAGAAGAGGAGAATAAACAAGCGCTTTAAATCGTGTTATTAACTTCATGATAAGAGCAAATATTATTATGAACTGTGACAAGTTTAAATAGAAGTAAAACACGCTAGTACTACGATAACTATCATATATCCAGAAATAACATCGAAGTGTAAACTATAACTTTTCTGATAAAGCGCTAACTATTTCGCAATTAGAAAAACTTTTAATCGTTTATTTCATAATTCTTTTTTATTGAAATTTCTACAAAACTCAGTTTAAATTTGTTTCAACCGTTTAACTTTAACCGTTTTGTATTTAAAATATTATGTTAAGAACGGTTATGTTTAACCTATATTAAAACAGCTGATTCCATTAAAAACTGGTGCGATACAGCTCAAAGTAGTACGTATATCTTACATCCAAACTTCTTCATTCGCAAAAATTTAATATCCCCCGGAGAAAAAGTAAACACTCATTCTCTTTTTTTCTCTCTCTCTTTCTCTCACACGCGCATGGCATCCTGCTCGTTGTAGAGTACAGTGGCACTCGAGACTCTCCGCGTGCGAATTCGTTTTTTTCCCCCTTTGAACCTGTGCGCGCGTCCCTTTCTGGGCTCGAGTTGCAAAGTAAACATAAACTGTTCGAGGGGTAGACTACGCGGCTATCAATATTCATCAGAAGCGTAGGCCGTGGATTTCGCGATTCCGAAAACGTCTGATGCGTGTATATACGGGGCTTTGTTCTGTTGGGGATGTGAGCTTTGAGTATTGGGGGAGAATAATGACGGCGAGTAACGCGGGCAGGTGGAACGAGTAGAGCAATGCTGTGCGATTGCCGAATTTCTAAATTTGGGTAATAGTAGTATACCTTAGTACGAGAGTAAAAGTTGTTTACAGATAACGAAGATATCATTCTTTCCGAGAGCTCAATAACAGTTCTGTGTTCTTATGATGATATTTGAATCTTTGCTTCATAGTAGCGTTTGCATTCGTGGGATTGCTATTTTCATTTGAATTTTCATTTTGATTTTTAAAGCAAAGTAACATATACTATATACAAGGGAATTGTTTCAAATTTCCGAAATAGTATTGAAATGAGTCAATTTACGTAACTTTGGATTCGAAATACAATGGAAAAAGCGGTATTGAAATCTACGATTGCTAATACGTCGCATGATAATAAGCACGAGAGAAAAAAAAACAAATATGTATCGTTCCACACGAGCCTAGATCATAAAATGCAAGCGTGTGCCTTATATTTTCATCCAGCCGTTCGCAGCTGTTTACAAAATGAATCGAAATGGTCGTACGCGAACGGACAAATAAAGCATTGTTTATTAACGAACAAAAAAACTGCTCTGCTGTAGAAAATAAATACGCGCGTGTGCGTACGGCAAGTACTTGTTGGTCAACCTCGGCGCGAAAAAAAAGTCCGAAAAAGAGGACAATTTCCGGGACTATTGGTTAACGGTGAGCTTTGTCAGCGAGCGACGCGAAATGGCAGTTTATGTTTATGTAGTTGGCCTTTGCCAGGGAAAGTTCAAATGTTTGCTCCTACAGTGCGAGCCGAGCTATAGCTTCCTGCGAGTCCTTTTTTGCGCAGCGTCAATTACATTATTAGCATCGTAGCCAAGTTTTATTTGCGAGCTCTTCTTGTTCGCGCGCGTGCAATGCAATGAATTTTTCAGTATCGTAGTTAATATCAGTGCACGTGACGGTTAATTTATGTGATTCTGTGTAACGGTACTCGATTAATTTCGATCTTTCTACAGACAAAATGTTTGTTTTAGCTGTGTAAATGCTTTCCATTGAATAACATTATTTCCAATTTTACTAGTTAATAAAAATATTTTTGTAATACAAGCACGTTTTTCGAGTTTTAGCGCTCTATTAAAAAAGCTGTAAGCGGGATTTTTTCAGTTTTCTTTGCTCGCTTTTGAACAAAAGCGGACGTTTTTCAGATTTTTTTCCGCTTCGAGTTTTTTCCGTATATACGTATATGCGCGAATTTCAAATCCACTGAAGCGAATATCATATATATATATATATTTTCATAATAAAAAAATATCTAAACAATCTTTGTTCTTTTTTGTAGTAAATTTTCTTCTCTAAATTTCCAAATTATACTAGTATGTACGTGGTTGCCGTGTCAGAAAGTGGTCAGATTAGCCCCGCTCAATATACCAAAAAAACGCAAAAACAGTACATGCGTTACAAAAAATATGGTGTGCACCAAGGGCTAAGTGGGCTTTTTGACCTCGTGTGGTTACAGTACTTGTCTCTGGCTCGCAAACGCACATCGCTCCACATTCGGTCTAAAAAAGCCCATTTTACGCCCTTGGTGCACAATATACTATTGTTCTTTTACAACGTCTTTTATTTAGAGTTGTAGCTAGATATTTTTAAAGTAACATTTCGTACGAGCAAATAACGATGAAATTTATATAGAATTTTCCAGAGAAAAACGTAATGCTTACTCCGTGCGTTTGCACAGGGAAAAGCAAAAATATATAACGCAAAACTTCGCTGTAAATATAAACCGTTAAAATTAAATGCTTTTAATTTGAAGTTGAAACCCATTGTTTGATAGTGAACTTTTACTGTATGATATTTTAAAAGTAATTGAAATTTAAAAATAATATTTTGTAATTTTTGTAATTTGAAGTTATAGAATCCATTGTTTGACAGTGAATTTTTACCGTATAATACATTCAGTATGATGTGAAATACAATGAACGAATTGTATGATAATGAGACACTGAAAATATATCTAAATAGTATAATATAAATATATTAGTTTGCAGCATGACATATGCGCATGCGCAAATAAAGAGTAGGAAGAAAGTTCAGAAATCAAAGAGCACAGACAAAGGATTAAAAAAAATCCTAGTTTCAAAGTTTGAGTCGACGTCCTCTAATCGATGGCGAAACTAACTTGGGGAAGGTAGCGAGCGTACGATGATCGAGCGAGGCGCGATGCAAATGGACCGTGGAAAAGGCGGCAGTGGCGCGCCATTGGGCTAAGCTCGTGAGCGCGCGCTTCAAATCGATTACCCGATGCAGATTAGCAGCGACGACCCTCGGCTGCCCTGTTTGTCTTCACGCTTCTTTGCGCTCGGCGACTTTCGCGTGGACGCGCTGTTTATCGAGGCCGTTGTGCTTCTTGATGGCTAACGACCTGATGGCTCGTTTATCGACTAATAAGTGTTTTTCAAGTCTATGTGAGGCTGCGTTTATATTTTTTCTCAATACAAAAATTATGGCTTTTCTAAGTATTCTTTTCGTAATAATTAACAATAAAAAACATTATTAAAAAACATTTTAATTAACTCTTTTTTACGATATTTGTAAAATTTGCAGTTGGTAGCGTCAAAACAATTTGATTAAAATTTAAAAATTAAAAAATAATCATTGTGTATTATATCACTGTTTACTTTTTAAAATAATATTTACGCAAATATTTCCATGCATAATTAATTAATGAAGAAATACTTTGAAGCGAAATTAATTAATTGAATAATCAATACAGCCGGCTGACACAAATAATTTATGTTTTTTTAAGTAACGCAGTGAAATGCATACATTAGACCTGTTATGTGTGTACACACTTATGCGTATGTGGATTCACGTATATAAATGAGTTTTGTATTTCGATCAGTCATCCGAGAATTTCCAATGATAATATTAAAAAGAGAATTTTCATAAAAGTACCTTATTTTCAGAAAATTACAGCATGTTATACGTATAAATTAATATTTATACAGAGTGGTATTGTTGATAAATGTAAGTAATCGTTAAAGTTGAAATATTTTTCGAAAAAAAAAAACAATAAAGTTGAAATTGTAATCTAGTGCCTCCGTCTTATAAATCATTCTAATTTTGATAAAATGTTAATGTTGTGCATTATATAGTATAACTAGCGAAAAAAGCAGTTGCAATCAACATTTTTCACATTTAACTTTAAATTTAGAATTCCCTTGAAAATGTTTCATATATCTTAATAAAAATTGCTGGAGAAGTTAATTCTTGTTACGCTAGAGAAAAAATTTCATTTTGTATATTTCTCCTGCCACCTACGGCTCTTAACATTTTAATATAATCTAAAAACGTAAGATTTAAATTAACATAACTTTTCTCATATTAACCTTGTTAGTGAATAAACAAAAGAATTGCGCGCCGTTATAAAAGTTGAAAAAATCCGCGTCAAGTTGGTCAAAAGAATGTTCAAAGCTAACAAAATAAAGTACGCGCTTGTCGAAATAATGCCCCTCGGACAGCCGACACGGCACGAGCATACAGATACATTAATCAAATTTGCATAAAATTTATTATGAATGCCGCTCGCACAGCTCGCCACCACCGTTGCTGGCGTATACTTTATTTTTGTCGGGCCACGCGAGTTAACATAATTTCCTTCCAGCCTCGTGCACTTCCTTCTCCTTCGCAGCATCCCGCCGCGTCTAATCGCTTTAATCGATCTCGCAATTACGCCAATAAAATTGTTTTCCACCGCTATGGTACGCGTCCCCGAGAGTTAACTGGCCCCCGCTACCCTCGTCGGTATCTTGCGGTGGAATTTAATGCCGTTAGAGGCGAGCAGATGCAATTTTTGTAATCTTGCTTCATTATATGGAAATCTCGTTCGCAGAAAGTAATAACGTCGGGGCGAGAGAGAACGTGTGAGGTACGAGCCTGCGAGAGTCTGGCCTGATGATTTCGTGACCTTAATTTCCGGGAAAATTTGGTGTGCATGCGAATGTTTAAGCTTTCTTTTTTCGTAGGACCGAGTTGCGCGTAATTAGGTAGCTAACAAAATTTTCAGTCAGAAAGTGTAATTAAGAAGATTGTATTCTTGGATTTCCCTATTGTATTTTTCGAACAGCTGATAATGTGATTATTTGTTTAAAGCATTATCATTATTCGATTAAGGTATATTATTCTTTCGCGAAGTCCCGAAAAAAGTCGTTTTTTTATATGTGCACTTAAATTGTATTAGCTTGTTTAAGTTTGGCTAATTATTTATAATTATGTCTGATTCATATCCTACTCTACTCGAAATAAAAACTAAAGTAGCATTTCTCATCGGTATAAGTAGATATAGTCTTAGTTCAGTCAGCCAGCAGACGAATTTTTGTCGCCATGCATAAATATGAGCCCTGAAGCGAAATTCTCCTTAATTATCATGCAATGTAAGTCCTCGGAGAATTCTCATCCATTTTCTTTCATGACCGAAAAACACGGCTCTCCTCCAGAAGAAGAAGCTCCTTAATAATTCGGCCTTAGCAAGTTCGAAAACAAGCTCTCGACCTCTCCCAGCGGTCCATTACGAAGCAGAGTGGCCCCACCCTTCTACACTAGTTGATTCGTCCGCGAGTTCAAACCAAGCGTTGGCGTCCGATTTTACTGACATAATCGCAAGATCGATTAAAGCGATTATCGACACGACTATAACGTTTGCATAGATAGCGCAAGCGCACGGGATAACGCTAACGACCCCCGTTGCTACCGCTACTACTACTGCTGCTGCTGCTGCTGCTGCCCTGGGAAACTTGAAATTGCCTAACAATCGAAGTTGCGCGCGCGCGTTCCCTTCGTTCTTGCACGAGGGTGGCAGTGGGTGTGGGAAGGTCGCGGGACGTCGAACTAATTAAGGTCGGCGCCGCCGCGACTTTGAATTCCAACGATTGAGCGATTGGGGCGGAAGTGTGAGTGCGCTGTGTTTGCGCCGGCGCAACTGCGTTGCCTGCCGGAGGATGACTGATGAGGGTGTAGTTTATGCGCAGGAATTTATGTGGCCGTGTTACGCTAATTGTTTACCACTTTCCACGATCGGATATAATATATTCCAGTAAATAATAACCTTACTTCTTCATACAACCTGCTATCATTATTATATATACATATTAAGGTAAATCATTACAAATCTGTTGTATGAATATTAATTGAATTATTTGAAAATCAATATATACATGGAGTCGTTATAATTAGATAAATCCTGGATAAATCTTTTGATGAAAGACTAATCCTCATGAAGACGCTTATTGAATGAGCTTATCTTGGCAATCGAGAAAGTTCATTTTTTACGTGAGGAACTTTCGTAAACACCTTCGAAAGCCAAAATCTTCTCGACTAACCCACTCGCTTCTCCTTTTCTCCTACGACAAGATCCCGTAATCATGGTAGCGGCGAGCTTTGTAGCTGGGACCATCGGCGATCAAAGTAACCACCTCGTCGTATCTTTCTCCCGGGGATGCGCACCGAATGAATATCCGTCGAAGGGATAGGGTAGAGTAGAGAGTATAGAACTCCGTTGGTTCGCACGCGTCCGTGTCTGGGGCGTGCGATATTCCCTTCGTGCCACGGTTCTCAGCTCACGCGGGTCCCGAGTGGAATGAACCGTCGCGTGCTCTATGCTTTTGCAAGATGAGTTTTATAATTTATTCGAGGCGCTTGGAATTACACTTGTTTGCCTTGAGATTAAACCTAAAAGCGCGTCAAATTTCAACCTTATTTTCTAATCATGAATCGTATCATTTTATAAATGGTAAAACTCAAGTTTAATGTTTATATTACTATTTACAGTAAATTCAGAGTAATCTTGGTCACATGGGTATATCAGGATAAAGCGTCAATTTTCATACGAATATAATTTTAATGGCTCTGCGAGAGAATATTAGTGCTTCTAATTGGGATGCACAGTGGAAATGTTTTAGTCTACGTATTATATGGAATGTGATTATATGTTCCTGAAATTATTCGATTTTATTAACGTATAAAAGTAATAATGTATCTATATGTAAGTTAATACCTATAATATTAATAAAAGGATTGTAGTATATGGAAAATAGTTAATTGTTACTTCAAAGGCAGTTTTCTAGATTTTACACGCAAAGAGATGATCAATTAAAGTAAAACGTAAATCCTCTTATATACTGATCCGAGACTTTTTTAAAAAGTGTCAATTTTTTATTTTTATACGTAGTGACAGAGTAAATCCTCTTGTTTAAATATTCCTAAAAGTATTTTTAGTTTTCATATAAAGGAAATGACTCGCTGTTAAAATTTTATTTTCATTATTCTAAATAACGCCCTAACGTTTAACTTTTATGTACCGAGATAATTTTTGTTACGATAAACTTCATGTTTGATGATAGCTAATGACTATCTAAGTAGCTTACGTGATCTTTTTTTATTTTTATTTTATCCTCCTTTCTAAAAATTTACTATGATGTATATTATAATGAGAGAATCTTCTAGACTTGGACTTATATTATAGATATGTGTGTTATTATATATGTTGTACGGTAACTCAGAAAATAGTTATCAAAAATCATTTTTTTATAAAAAGATTTGTTTCTTTCCATAGCAGAAAGCTACATTTATATTTTTTTTTTACAAGACTCGACCAAAAATCTTAGTAGTTGCATGGATAAGTAGATTTCAATCCAAGGATTGTCAGCTTGATTGATATTTATTCTCTTAAGATAAAGAAGATTTATTTTTATTAAATAGACATTTATCAACGTCTATGTAAGATTATAATTTTTCTTTCTGTAAGTCTTCATTTCTAGACAAGGCGAAGAAAATTTCGTTAGTTTTCTCAATGAAAGCCGTTTTCAGGAGTATTACGTAGCGCTCCGCCACTCTTATTCGCAACAAAACCCCAAGAACCAAACGCTTAACTGCAGCAGTGCAAAAAACACAGCAGACATCCTCGCGCTTTCTCTCTCTCTCTCTCTCTCTCTCTCTCTCTCTCTCTCTTGCGACACTCCAAGTCAGAAACATCAGACGAAGAGGAATACCTTGACAGCAGCAGCCACACCCCCAGCGTTGCGGTTACGCTCAAGAGCGTGCCAGCAGCTCGAGAAACGCTAAAGCACGCGAGAGCTAAATGGAAACGGAGTTGAGTAATAGAGCGCGCTGTATTACCGAAGCCCCGTAGTTATGTTTTGCGAGCTAACCGGCGATATGATATTACTCGTGGATACAGCTTTTCCTCGCTCTTACTATAAGTTCTCTCTCTCTCTCTCGCGTACGCTCGCGTTTCTCTCCCCGCGCCTCTAAGTGGTTCTTAAGTTATTACCAGAGGGAAATTACTAACTTATACGCGCGCCTTTGTGACGTCGAGGAAGAGAGAAGAGCGAATTATTCGCTCATCCGAGGTGGATCTTCCGGAGGGATGGAGTAAGAAGACGAATGTCGAGGAGAGATTGTGGCGAGCGGAGAAGAGAGAGAGAGTTTGGAAGATGCTCTGTAGCTGTAGAGAATGCGCGAGCAGAGTTGAGGAAGAGAAGAGAATTTTATTTAGTTTCTTAGTGTACGTTTTTCATTGTTATCGGAATGCACTGTTATTCTCGTTTCAAGAGAGGAGGACATACTTAGTTTCAATGTAAATAATTTGTATTCTGAATTATTATAGGAATTTATATAAAGAATTTTGTTGAAGGAAAAACTATGATGAAGTACATTATGGATCATTCGACTTTATCGGGTGAACTTATCTCTTTCTAATACTCAAAAGAAGTACAATATAAAAAGGGAGAGAGTGGAAGGGCTCCCAGCGGAGGGCCGTCGACTTTTGGAAAACAGTATTTTCCAGTGGCAAACTTCTCTCCCCCTCCTTTCTCTCTCTCTCTCTCTCTCTCTCTCTCTCTCTTCTCGAGCCTATTTTTGGCTTTCAATTATTCGACCCGTCTTTTTCTTCGTCTCCCCACCACTCGCATTTTATCTCCCATGGGAGGAAGAAGTTTCGCCGGCTCATTGTGCCTGGAGTTTCCGAATCTCACGCGCGACACAATAAATTTCTGCTCGCAGAGCTTTTTTTCCCCGTCGCGTTTCGCTACTCGCGTAGGGAATTCTCGTCTGAATGCCATATACGCGTTGTATGCGCGCACGTATGTACGAGAGAGAGAGAGAGAGAGAGAGAGAGAGAAAGCTCGAGCGAGAGCAGAGGAAGAAGGAGCTTAATAAAGGGGCTTTAGCGGTGCGCGTAGTTACATGCGCGGAGGAGTATGTTAATTATCGCGCTTACCGTTGCGTCGCCAGCAAGAGCTTCCAGAATTATTTAACGCATTTGCGTTGTTTTCCAAGAGAAAAAGAGGCCTTAGCTAAGGTAAAGTTTTTCGTTATTCTTCAAAAGAATAACAATTTTTTTTCACGCTACACTGCGAATGGTTCACGCAGTAATTCTGGTATTTTGGGTATAACGCAAGTATTTATGGGGCTGAAACTCGTTTTGACAGGAGGAATTGTGAAATATGTGCGTAGTCGTAGCGTGGAAAGCATATTAAGAGCATTTGGTGCTTTTGCTTTGATTTCGTGTTTCCTTATTCGGTAAAAATGCTGCTTTGCCATTACCCAGCGTGTATATGTGTTAGCTGAGTAAATATTTAACGCGGCGAGTGCCTTGACTAATTTAAAGAGTCTATCTAGTGCGTCTCTGCAAACACGTTAAGAGAACGAAATTTTTCACTTTACGTATATAATATTAGTGTATAGCTCTTTTATTTTTCTGCCAAGGTAAATTTTATTTGACGAGATTTAATGTGTGATCGTTATATATAGAAGGTCGATTAAAGCAATAATCGATAACGAGCTTGACGAGGATGATGGTAGAAGCAGGCGTTATATTCTCTAATTGCCGCTGGTGAAATGAATTAAGAGCGTACTACTTTGGATTATTAAATTTTTCAGGCAGCTAAACACGTCGAGCAAAGAATAAAGCTGTACAAAGAGTTATTATACGCAGGAGCTCGCTCAAATGACCGGAGCAGGAGCCGCATGCTCTACTCCTGTCATAAAAATCCAGCTCTCGCAGCCGCAGGGAAAAAGTTTTACATTGCAAAACGAGTTACACGAGCAAACATACGCTCTCCTTTCTCTCTCTCTCTCTCTTTCATTTCTGTACGAAAAAAAGGACTTGCACGTGAGGCGACCCTAGCCACCACTGGCTGTATAAATAAAATTAGAAACTCCGCTGACACGTTACATCGTCGGCGTCGCGTAAATTTTCATTAAAAGCCCGTCGTCGTCGTCGTAGTAGTAGACGCCACCTTCGCCCACTACCTCCCCGCTCTTGATAAACAAAATCTCGCCCGGACAAGTGTTATTTTAGGAAATGGAAATTCAAATTCCATTTAGCTGGGGAGAAAGGAAGCGAGTGAGGAGTAGAGGGAAGTAGAGAGAGAGAGAGAGAGAGAGAGAGAGAGTGGAATCTTTCTGACCGCGGGCGACATTCCGTTTCCTTCGTTACACTCTCTCGCGCGGTTCCCTCTCGGCTTTTTTGTTCCGGTACAGCGTGTATATACGAGTATATATATAGTAGTAGCTATATAGTAACGTTTCGCGAATTTCGCAGACGACGCCCGCAGCGCCGCTCGGCGCAACGGGGAAAACAAGCGTATACGACTGTGTGTATATATACACATGTGCGGAAACGGGAGTAGATTCTCATAAGGTGACCAGTAGCCTTTTTACCTCTCTGTTTATTGTTTTCTGCTCTTTTTTTCGACGCTTTCCTGCTGATTTTAATTAAGGATACGACCAGGATATTTGAACTGCTAGTGGGAAAATTAGAGTGAGGAAGAAGCTTCATGGGCTTGTTGCGAGGGATATGTCTTTTCTTTTATTTCCTCAATTTCGTGTGCAATTTTTTAATGAACATGGAGCTTTTTATTCCTCTACAATTACAGACATTTGAAATTTCATTAAAAACTCTCTAATACGACTGTTGTGGATTCTCAAACAAGCGCATCATACTTTCACATTAAAACGTGATTTTTTTCTTCGTTGCTTATATATAGTAATAAATTAGAGATATTCGTTGTTAAGTTATTAAGTTTTTCATTCCAACATTCTAATTATCCAAAAGTCATAAGTTTTATTACATAAACTCATTTCACATATTACAATCTACGGAAAAGAAGAGTTTAAAAAGTCAAATTCACTTTATTCATATCCCTGTCAAAGTTATACTTTCGGGCAGAAAGAGACGCATAACATGGACGTGCAAAAACTGCCTCTCGGTCACTTCCTCCTCTATGCCTCCAGTTCGTTTTATCTTCCCTCGTTCGTGTGCGTCCGCCCCGCGGCGTCTCATATAAGCCACGTTCTCTCTCTCTCTCCCTCTCTCTCTCTCCCTCTCTCTCTCTCCCTCTCTCTCTCTCCCTCTCTCTCTCTCTCTCTCTCGCCATCCCCGGCTAACTAATGTAAGCAATAACGTCGCTTTAAACGCAGCCTAATGACCGCGTCTACGGCGGGGATTAGTCGTTAGCCCTCCGCTATATGCCCCGTACGAGCGTGCGCGAGATTTCGCCGCGGGACGAGCGTTTCTTCCTCTGCGTATACAATCGTTTATGGAAGGGGAGCGCCAAATGAAAATGTTGCATATACTGAGCTTGGGAGAGTTTAATAGGCCTAACTGTAGATTGAACTTGTTTTTTTTTCTCTAGGGGAAGCTTACGTAACTGAGGAGTTGTATATAGCGGAGGGGGGTTTGTGGCATGATGATGTGGTTTTTTTTTCACGTGTAGGGGGATATTGAATTTTTTTTCTTGGATATATATCAGAATTCATATGGTTGAGGTTCGATTTTCGCTACTGGGAGTGTGTGAGTTTCTTTTACGAGGCAATATTTCGACTGTTTATTAAATGCCTCGATTTCGTTAAATGCACATTATTATATGTACTCTGAGAAATCTGTTTTAAATTATAACAATCTTGTAACTATAGATTTTTCTTGATCGAAGTACCGCAGTATAATAAAAAAATTTGTAACATTGCATTAGTATATTATAGAAAAGATTTTTATCCAAACGAATACGTATATATCATGTTCAAGCGATATTTTATTTATTTTTAAATCCTGTCAAGTCTGCACAAACAATGGAAAAGTTGAAACGAAGGTCTTCGCCGGCCAAACACGCCACACTTTCAGATAATCTCAGCGTCTCGACAATCAATTTAATCGTCGCACTAGTCAGCAGTTGGCAGGCCCCAAGTTTTTCCGCACCTCTCAACGTATCGGTTTTTCGCACCTTAGCACGTTCGGCTTCGGGGACTCCTTAAGCGTGTCGCGATTTTCCTCCACGGCGCAGTTTCCTTATTCCTTGGCTCGTAGCCTCGGTTCTTGGCGGTTGGGGCTCACTTGCCCCCCTTCCCCTTTTCCTCACTCTGCTATTATGCGACTCGCAGAAGTGTGAATTTCAAATGAGCTGCGTCGTATTCTAGCTCTATGTTTGGGGGTTGCGTTTAATACTGATGAAAGTAGTATAAGTATATAGTTTGACGGATTGTGAATTTCGTTTTTCATGTTTGACAAAAAGTTATTTACTTTTTAAGATAAAATATATAGGCTTCACTTTTATGTTTGTCCTACATGGCAGTTCTTGTTGATACAAGAAAAGTTATTTATTTGTCATTGGAAAGTCATAGCTGTAGCTATTAATAAATTCAGTGGTTCAGCTTTAATACGACAACTCGACGAGTCACTTAAACACGCTCATCATCTCGCATAGTTGTATTATAGTTTGGAAAACTTGGCTCTGCGCTTTATTTTATGCAGGGTAAAAAAATTCATATCTCACCGCCACGAGGCCAAAAGAATTAGCATTTAAAGAGCCTCGAAGGCGCATTTGTCAAGGTATAAAATGGGAATCTTACCTTTTTCATATACTTTCCAGGTGGAAAAAAAAAAATACGTGGGGAATATCCAAGCATAAACCGCGAGGGGGTTATATAAGGGAGTTTGTTAAAGGGTCACGCGCACGAGAGCGTGCAGCTACTTAACTCGAGTCGTCGCGAAATCTCGCGATTAACGTCGTTTGCCTTTGCACTTTCACTCTCTCTAAATATTTTAGAGCGGGATGCTCAATTAACTCTTTAAGGCCGCGTCGTCTTCAACATAGCGCGTCCTCAAAGTTGGCAGGTTAAGGCGCCGAGTTCTTATTAGCTTATATACTTTTAGTAAAATATGCTTTCAATTTAGCAAGTTATAAATAAGAGGAGTGGAAATTGGCTTAGACTTGAATTAAAAAAGAAGACATTATTGTGTTATCTTAATCTTGATGAAAATTTTGTAACAACTGATTGAATATTCTTTTTATTTTTTCATAGCATTTTAAGTTATTTATTGAAAAAATGTCGAACATCAATGTATCCTTACATATCTGAATACTTTGAAAGAAAATGCACAAAGCTAGAATATAAAATTCATAAAAAGGTGAAAATCCCTTCCTCAAAGAATCAAATCCACGAACCGACAGACAGGCCTTCCCCTCCGTTATATACGTTGTTCCGCGATCGTAAGTGCGAAGAACTTTGGCCCAGGGGAATCAAAGGCGCGTCGGCGTATACCAATGCGAAAAAAGGCGCCGGTCGAGAAGAGACGCGAGAAAAGTGTATATCCGCGGATGCCCCCGACACATCACTTTCTCTCTTCCCAAGAGAGAGAGCGAGAGAGGGAGAGAGAGAGGCAGCTTTCAGCTGAATACAAAAATATGTACTTAAGCCTTCAATCGTCGGCTGCTGTTGCTACGGGGGAGATGTTGAAGAGAAAAAGATCGAGACGAGATGGCTAGGAGGGTGATTTATATGTGAGGGAGAGGCGCGAAATTTGACGATTTTCGGGAGCTCCTGCGCCTTTTCAAGTCGAGGGGGTGAAAGTTTTCATTTTCTGTTTTCGTTGCTGTGAAAAGGCCGGAAATGTGTTATTATTGCTCTTTTAGAATACTGAAAGGATGTTTTTATATTTTTTTTTATTTCTTTTATTGGAAAATTACTTCATATGTTTGAAAGCTTGAATGGCTTTTCCTTTTTACGAAGCACTAAGTAATTTTGAGCGCGGATGTTTACTTTGGGTAGAAAGCCGGGCGTCTGTTCGAGTTTGATAGAAAATCCATTCTAACAGAGTGAAATTTCCTTCAATATTGAAGTAGCAAGCTAAAGGGTATTTGCTATAAAATTTCACTTTACAAAATTCGAATGCAGAAAGATTTTTTTGCAATCTCACTTCGAAAAATATATATATATATATATATTTTTTGCCATAAAGAATTATATGAATTTTTGACAAAGAACGTAAACATACAGACCGTATTGTTGAAAAAAGAAAAAAAAAAATAGGCACAATCCAGTATAAGAATCTTTCCGCCACTTAAATCATTTCGACACGCTGGAAGCACACCGTAACGAACTCTCTTCCTGAACACCTCCACAGCTCATTCATTATCGCCAGCAGTTGGGCTCGCTTGTGCGCGTGCTAAAAAAAACAATCAACGAAAAATACAGCCCGTCATAAAGCGACGAGAGATCGCGACAACAGCATCTAAACGGGCATCGCGATTTTTCAAAAAAAAAAAAGAGCCGTGTGTGTGCGAGCGCCAGCGATTTACATGAGAAAACAAAAACTCTCCGGAAGGAAAAGCTGCCTCAGCGCAGCGTTTTGCATTTTACAATGGCAAATGATATTATGTAAAGCACCCATGCACCTTTTCTCTCTCTCTCTTTCTCGCGTGCCAAGGAGTAGCTGTATATGTGTGTCTTATATGCATATACATAGGTAAGTAGATGCGCGCCGCTGTGTATGCATTCCTTAATTCTTTTTGTGTGCAGACCCAGAGCTCTTTGATTTTTTAGGCGTAAGAGATGCTGAGTATCTTTTATGGTAAAGCTTCTTTGAGATGCCTACCGTGGCGGTTTCCCTTCTAGAAATAACGTTTTTACAACGTCAAAGGCTCATTTCCAGAGGACTATTTTAAGACACTGAATAATGTTATTGAAAAATAGTCTTTATATAGATAAATGTAGTGGTTTATTCATAATATTTATAATGTTTAAGATACAACGTCTATATGAAAATTTAAAAAGATTTTTAAGTACATCACCAAATTTTAATTGGTGTACAAAAACTTTAACTATGTATGTTAATTAAAAAATTTTGAAAAATAAAGTAAAAAAGAAAATGTTGGACTAAGAATACGTTATTTGTCAACTCGCGTACTTTAGTTTGATGCTGATAATCGTAAAGTAAAAGTTTCATTGCATATAATAATTTAATTGGACATTAAAAAGTTATTCAGGGCATTGAGACATTACCCATAACGACAAAATATTTTCATCAAGCTTAAAGTCTATCGGTAGGTGCAATACACGAAGAAATAATGTTCCCTCACAATCCATTACGTGAGCCAGCAATTAAGACATCCCATTTCCAAAGCTAAACCACCTCGTCATTCCATAAAATACAAAAGATCCGCAGGGATAGAGTTCCGAATGAGTTTAGTAAGACGTATCCATTCTCACTGTCGATTCCCGAAAATGCTCCGCCCCTACGGATTATTGGATCAGTGAAATTAATTACCCTCGTTCCTATTTTACACCACTCTACCAACACAATACAACAGGGCACGTGATTATTTACGCCTCAGCCCTTTGACTGCCGCGGCTGAATTAGCATAATCCACTTCGCGCGACGACGGCTCTATCGCGTAGCAAGAGTCTCATTCGACAATAAAATAGCGGGTGTACGTTAATAGCTTGTGTATTATGCATGTAGGCCCCACGTGCAGTAGCCAAGATATTTGGACGTGACTGTTGTCAACGTCTAGGGGACATAACGTACATGTCGCATCGTGGAGTAGTTAAATATTAATGCATTAATATATAAATGAGAAATGTGCTTTATGGCGCGAGAGGAAATTTGGGAAACCGATATCTTATTTTACTTTCGTTTATTAACAGCTAAAATAAAACTTAATAATATAAGCATGGATTTATGTATAGATGATAAAAATAGGAAACGCCATTAGCTTTTAAATTCCAACCTCATCTGCAATGCTGTTGAGCCAAAAAGTTTATAAAAATATGTACGAGTAATATTTTCTATGCACTGGCTTTCTACGTTGTGGAAAAATAGCGAAAAATATACGCGGCTGGCACGTGTTTATACATCCGTGCAAGTAGATACGACCTAGTTTTGTAAGACGATATCTCGATGCATACATTCAGCGTCGCCTGCTTGCTTTCACGTATTCAGACTATATATATATATATATATATATATATCCGTGTACAAAAGTTGACGAATTTTTCGCACGAATATAAATAATCAAGGTAGCCGCTCGGCAAATAGGCTCGTAAACAGGGACAATAAAAATTTTACGACTCGGCCGAACTGACGCATACACAATCCCGTTTACACGAGAGTGAACGAGTGAAGCAGAGGTATATCCCGATTTAAAAAATGCAAAGCTCGCTCACACATGCGTGCGTCCGCTCGGTCGCGCATTATAAAATCATAAGCAGAAATATGTAGAAAGAAAGAGAGAGACAGATAGAGAGAGAGAGAGACAGAGAGAAAATCCGTGGCAAAAGGACGACAGAAGAGAGAAAGAGATTTATACATATCCAAGGGGGTCGAGCGCTACGGGGAAGAGGGGCTGAGTCGGGGGAGACGGCAAGACTGCGCCGGGGTCATAAAACGGGTAATCTTCCTCGAGGGCAGCTCTCCGTACTTCCGCCTGCCTCTCTCTCTCTCTCTCTCTCTCTCTCTCCTCTCCCTTCCTCGAGGATTCGCGGTAATTGTATTTTATTGTTGGCTCCGCCGGGGAGAAAGAGAAAGAGAGAGACAGGGGGAGAGTAAGAGAGGTAGAAGGAGAGGGATGAAACGGATCTCCGGCAAGACTCGCCCTCTCTCGTACGTGCGATCGCGCCTTTCTTGGGTAAGAAAGGCGAGTCTTTAAAATCGAGCGGAACTTCGACAAATATTACGAGGACAAATCTTTGTAGTGTCCCTCTCTCTCTCTTTCGCTACGAAGAGTATAAGGTCCGTTACGGAGTTATTTCGTCTCTTTCGTTTTGCGTGCGCGCGCGCGCTCGCGATGCTTGTTTTCCGAGATGTTAAAGTTTTGTAATAGAATTAATGGAGGAGCGTATATAGTTTCGCCAAGAGAAAAGCCGTATTATTTAGTAATTCGTAACGAGCAATTGTGATGCTGCACTAGCATTTCAATAAATTTTACAACAGTAGTTGCACTAATATGCATAAATGAATATTCATTAAAGGTACACTAATTCAAATTCAAATTTCAGTGCGCATAGAATATTGTAATACTCGTCATAATATCGTTTTAATTGTACGTATAACATGCTTTTTAAACAGATGATAATAATTCACTTCAACGTGATATCCATCTTTCAAAAGGAATGGATTATTTTTCCATGAGGAAAAGGAGTAAATTGATTTAATTATATAATACAGGGGAAGGATATAAATTATTTCTCCTCTCACGTATATACAATATTAGCAGAATTCTGATTTTCAAATGTCTTTAATAGGTACAGAGCATTAATATCAGAGGGAATAAATAACCCAATCTCGATTTGTCTTATTTCTAGCAATTAAGTCATCTCAATAATCTTATCATCCGTCGAACAAGAAGACCAGCAGCCCTCTCTTTATATTTATTACACCGCAGCGCCGCAACGTCGCTTCAGCGCTCACTCTCCTCCGCTCGGCCACTCCAAATTCAATACATCATCCTTCTATAGCCGTATCTTCCGTTCTCTCTCTCTCTCTCTCTCTCTCTCTCTCCCCCCTAATCGAATAACGCGCGTCCAATCAGCGCTGATTAAACGAATAAGACGTCCCAATAAATATTTTCCCGCCGTCGTGTACTGCTCCCCGTTGGCGGTCCCTGATCAATACCAGCGAGGACGTGCGGATGTCGGACGCGTGTGTATCGTCATCTCCCCTTAATTGCTCTCGCCGCGTGCCCGTACGGAACCTGTTTTGCATGCGGAATGAGCGGCCGATGAAGAGCGGTAAATAGATTTTACGACCCGAGGTGGGAGAGAGAGAGATACGTGCGTACGTACGTACCTTTGAGAGGTGATTTCGTCGCGAACGCGAGAGAGAGAGAGAGAGAGAGAAGTCATTTGCCTCGGTACTATTACGCAAGCGGGAGGTTTTGATGCTCGCCAATCCCATTTGCCAAGGCTGGCTACACGAAGTAACTTGGATTTTCAAATGAATTTCATTTTGTGCGCACGCGCGCGCGCGAGCCATGCGCTTTGATACCCGGAGAATAGAAAGTTCGGCGCGCGCTTAATTAAGGTACGGCTGCGCTATGCTGCATAGGAATACATGAACCGTGCGCACCACTGGAATCCGATGAATTAAAATCTTATTTGTTCAGCTTGTAAAATTGTTCTGTTTGCTTCCGGTTTAATAACTTTGTAAATTGTGAAGCTTGTAAGCAATGTTGAAGAAAAGAATATGTACACTTGTTTGCCAACTTTATTACATTTCAATATCTGAGTTATAAAAGGTTATTTACTTTTACGAAGGATGTACCTCAAAAGTTTCAGTAGTTTTTAAAAAGGATTCATTGTCAGAATATATACTATGCTATTCAGTACAGACAAGAGTTTTCTTTTAGCATGAAAATTATTACGGAACTTGCAGTGAAGCAATTACCATTAATATCCCAATTCATTAAGCAGCGCGCGCGGTTTGAAATTTATTCATGAAAAAAAAAAGTTTGATAAAAAATATTCAGAGTGCATTTTAAAACAGCTATAGAAAAGAAAATGAATAAAAAAAAAGATTTGACTCGATACCTCGGTCAGCTCATAGCTATCCTGACAGTGGCTCCTTATAAAGGAAAATTAAAGTTTTACGCATCGGCACGCGCGTCTTTACTGCCATCGGCATATCACCCCACATAGTTATATATATATATATATACATCCGCGCGTACACTCGAGTGCCACCGTATAAATTTTACATTCGACGTGTATTTACAGAATACAACCGTACACGCACTAAAAACTTGGGTCAAATAAAACCGGGGGCGTACTGCCCTATAGCCCAGGCCACATATATGCTTCATAAAACCGAGGGATATTTTACTGAAAAAAAAAAGACAGTACTGTCCGGGCGCGTACTTGCTTACTTACTTATACTGTCACTTGAAAAAAAAGAAGTGACTTGCGAAATACGGCTTCGGGAGTCGATTTTTTGCGATGACGGCATCAACGACGATGAAGAAGTGGAAGAAGACACGGGCGAGGGGTAGAAAAGACTAAAGCCTCGAAGAGAGGAGAGGAAGAGAGCGACGAGAGAGTGGCTTTAGCGCTTGCGTCGTGACGGGGTCGGCTTTAATCTCCGTCGACGGGGCGCGGCTCATTAGATGCGATTAGTCTCCTCCACCTCCTCTCGTCGGTGGCTACCCTCTTCTTCTTTGCATGCGCCTCGCTCCCGTCGAAATTTCTCTCTCTCTCTCTCTCTCTCTCTCTTCAGGCTCTTTGTCTCGGTTGATGGCTGTTCTGTATGGTCGTTCACGAAATTTGAGTAAATGGGGCGTTTGCTCTGTAGGCACAAGTCGGCTTGTATGTAGATTGTTTTTATCACTCAAGTATTAAAGCCTTTAACTTCTTTTTTTCTTCCTAATTAATCTATTTATGCTCTTCTTGTTGTTTACTATTACCCGCCTAATACTCACTTGCATGATTTTTCACGATAGTTACGAACTCTATACGACTGCTAATGTTATAGAAGTTTGGGGTATATTGATAGATCATAAAGCGGCTTAATTACACTTCATCATGAATGGGGAATTTGATAATCTATCATTATGTCCTTCTGCAACATAATACCGACATGATCTTGTTCCATCAAAGTGCGAAGTAGTAAGGTGTTAGTTATACAAAAAATCTTTGTCAGAAGAATAGTATTCGTAATTTTATAACAATCATTGAATAATTCTAATTAATTAATTGTACATGATAACATTTCTATTAATTCGCCAATAAATAATAGTATTTATTTGAAATTTAAAAAAGAAAAATATTTATAAATATTAATCGTATTCTACGAATTACCAAAGATAGACTAAATCTACTAGATCCACGCACAGACGCCATTATCAGAATCATTCCAGATTATCAAGTCCGACATATGCTTCATTGTAGATTCAGAACCTTAATCTCTTTCCAGCTCTCTCTCTCGCTCTCTCTCTCGCTCTCTATCCCTTTCTCCTCCTCTTCCCTTCATTCACTCGCGTGGGTACATGTGTCTTTAACTTTGGCACGTGTATACATACACAGACGCGCACGTGCGAGCGGCTGCCAGAGCGCGCGCACTTGCTAAGTCTACAATTTAAGTCCGCGATAGCCCATCAGAATTCAAGCGGCCCTCTAAACACCGACACGCTTCTCCCTGACCGTGTTTTCTCTGTCTGTCGCTCTCTTTCTCTCTGTTGGTCTTGCGCGTACATGAACTATTGCTATCTGATTTTGCCGTTTGCGTTTCACTGAGAGCGATTGCGCAGTGTATTTCTTTGCATTGGCATGTCACAGTTTTTTTTTTTTTTTTTCATTTCTACGAAACGAACTAAAACCTCTGATCAGGTTATTTTAATTTGTCCAAATGTTTTAAAAGTCATATTGACACAGAGTAAAATGTATAAAAATTAATTGACATAATTATTTAATTAAACAGAGACACTGAAAGTTTTCTTGACGCATATTTATTATTAAAATGTAATTTAAGAGCCACTGGGGCCACGGGTAAGGCCTTTCGTCTGGGAGATTAACTGCTCTGCTTTGCAGGAGTTCCCAGTGATTCTCATCCGATTTTTTCGACAGGGCGTGGTGGAAAATTTGAGAAATTGGAAGTAAAACTAGATTCTATAGAGGGTGGTATTAGTAGATTATATATACGGTGGTTCAATTGTCCAAAGCCTTGGACTTTCGGCTTGGAATGTTTATTTATCCAAACTGTGCTGTGTTTATATCTCGGCCCCATAGCTCTGGTGGTTCAGAATCCGAGGACAACTGTAGGTCCCCATTGCTATGCGAGTTATTGGGGGTAGACCCATTGCAGCCAACTTGTTCACTAGCAATGCAGAGCTATACATACAAGGCTCACTAAGAGGAATTACGGTAGCTGTAAAATATAAAAAAACTAGTTTCTCGTGTTCCATTTACATTTTTAGATCACATATGCCTGCAAATGATCCCATAAGTAGAGAAAAATACACAAAATTTTATTTATACACACAAAAAAAGAAATCTTTATATTCAAGAAATGTCATTAACTATATTAATGAATCGACATTTGGATACAGACATACGAATATTTCTTAATAGTTAAAGAAATTCATTATCAGTTAAGAAACTATTTGTTTAACATCGGTTCTTGTATACAAGTCATAGTTCCTTAACTATTAAGACACATTCTTTGGCCTGCGAAATGGAAGGACAACATTACATTCCTTTACTATTAAGACATATTCCTCAACTATTAAGACATATTCCTTAACTATTAAGCCATATGAATTTGACACGAGAAAACGGGTTATTTCTATTAATAGCACGAGAATTGAATACTGTCAAATATTTCTTAATAATAATTGAATTTGCGTTCATCACAAATATTACTCTCGTGTAGTATTTAAAAGCATAATTCATTAATTGCCAAAATTTTTTTTTCTTTATGTAGAAATATTCTTCCATAAAGATATCTAGAGATATACAGATTTTCAGGCTTTGTATTCAAATGCCTTAAAACTAACCGTCATAACATAACCATATTTCTAATTCCCTGTGCTTTAAATAATATGTTATTTATTACGTATTAGTTTCTATCAATAGAGCAAGAATCTTTTTTTTTGTTTTTAATTCAAACGTCTGTTAATACCGAGTTATGAACGGCAATTGTGTATTAAAGATTGTAATAGAGCTTAATATCTTTATTTTGGATGATCACAATGATTCGAAATTTCATATACTTATGTACACTATTATACTGAACAGGTGTATTAGTTTTTTTAAAGATTACAAGAAAGCTCATTTAGGATGAATCACCATAATTTAGGACTGACGTAAGGGTCTTGTCAGTTACTTTAGAAAAATCATAAGGTCCTGAAAAGTTATTCGCGAGGTTCCTGATAAGACGCATAACCATGTGCATTTTTGGCTCCACCGGGTATGTCCAAGTATATGCTGTATTCTTCACTCTTTGATAATTTACTACTTCGTAAAGGTACACGATATCTAATATAATTAAATAAACTCCCTTGAATTACCACATTTCAAGAAATTGAAAAAAATTATTGTTAACCTACAAAATTACACTAATGATGTTTATTAGACAGGCAGAGAAGGATAACATGAGCATATTTTTTAACATACTGAAGTTTGACCTACCTGCTCGCTGTTCCCAATAACATAGTAGTTTTTTCATACCGCAGGAGACGTGACTATACGCAAATCTTGGGCCAATGCTGTAATAGAGTGGAGTAATAAAGAGTAGGGTGTTAAGATCAAACGCATCCATTCCAAAAACCTGGAATTATCGATACAGCTGTGAGAGAAAAAATCTGTGGCTTTCTGGAGTAACTATATAAGCCAAAAATTTTTGATAATCTATTTTATGCGATTTTTTTGTAGTTTTCTTCCTATATCATGCAATCACAACAGCAAGTGATAAGCTGCACTCAAATGCACTCAAATGAGCACAAGGATGAACGCGAATTCAATTATTATTAAGAAATAATTTGCAGTATTAAATTCTACTGCAGTTAATAGAAAATATCCGTTTTCTTATGGTGAAATTCATATGTCTTAATAGTTAAGGAATATGATTTTGTTCTTCCATTTCGTAGGCTAAAGAATGTGTCTTAATAGTTAATAACATTCCTTTAATATAAAGATTCCTTTTTCTGTGTGTATGATGTGTTTTAACCGTAAAATAATCTATATAATATTTTTAAAGACATTCACTCGCGTGGCTAGTTTGGTGGTATTATTATTATGTTAATTGAATTCTTTATAAATAATAAGGAATAAAAAAGTTAGCCGAAAATTATACAACTCTACTAAAATATTTTTTATTCCCGAAATAAGCATATAAGTAAAAGACACTTTCTGAGACAAGACTACTAATTGGTCTAGTAACTAAGGTAATTAATGTTTTATTTAGATATGAAATCGCATATGCTGTGCTATATTTAATAGCATTTGTATTGATTTGGAACACCAATGCGAATGTAAAAGCTCGAAATTATGATAAGTGTATATGGTTATTCTGGGAAGCCACAGAAATAACAAAAACATAGATTGTTCGTTTTAATTGAATACATGAATCAAATAAATTCTGTGGCTTCCCGGAATAATCGAATAAGTCCAATTTTTTTTTTTGAAAATCGGGGTAATCCCGGATTTTGTATCTTTAAATAGGTCTTTTTCATTTACCACTTTCAATAGTAGCAACAATATTGCCGTAAAGCTACAATTCACTCGAAACCTAACCAGATAAGTCCATTTTTCAAATTTTGTGTCCGGAATAACTGGATAAGTCCATCATTTTTTTCGTTTATCGTAGTTATCATTTATTTTATCTATTCAAATTTAATGTGAATATGATGGCTAATATATATTTATCTTTTTATTTAAAAAATTTCTATACATTTTAAAATTTTACAATATTAGTATAATACAAATACAATAGAATGATTGTAAATTTAATAGAAATATCACAAAAATAGAAATTTCTTGAATAAGTTAGAAGAATTCATTGAAAAATTGCTAATTTTGTAATTTATCGACCCGTTTCATAATTAAATTAAAGAATACGCTTAAAAATAAACGTGAACCGCATTATCAGATAAGTCCACAGTTCTCGGAATAACCAGATAACTCCATACTTTTGTTGAGTTCATACTCGTTTTGAACGCATCAGAAAATTTATAATCTGTTGAAACCAGTGTGTAAATATGTGTTTTGAATGTATCAATTGACTAGTCAAGTATCGCGATTCATCTCGTTTCTCCCGATCTTACATATAAATTTGAACTTTAAAACCCATTTTTCTCAGAAAATTGAGAAGTGGACTTATTTGGTTATTCCAGGAAGCCACAGAATTATTAAAACTAATTTTCATTCAATTCGGTGTTTAGAGGCATCTGTACATAATTTCTTTAGCTTTCATTTGGTGGCTCAAAATAATTGATACGTCTCTATGGTTTGCATTATTGTTTATACGAAGGGATGGATGGTCGTTTGAAGTTATGTCATCTCTATATAAAAGCAAGTATTTATGCAAATACATTTATATAGTAAAATAGCAAAAGGTAGAGCAAATTCATGAAATTCCTACCCTCCCGTAATTCGATAATTATCTAGAATTATCTCCGCGACTAGTTTCGCTCATCGCCGGTTTCATACAAACGATCGATAATTCCCGACGAGCTAATTCAAATTCCAGCTCGAACAAACATTTGCAATAGCGTAGCGAACACGATTATAGTATACATATACCTTCATGGGCGGCTAATAAAGTATTTGTTTCGCGCGGCCGACGCATTTTCGCCCTTTTGTAGAAACTTGGGCGTTGTTTTCTCCCTCCCTTTTCCACGCGTTTGATTGTGCGCGGAAAAGGTTTATTGCGGTGTTCATTGTCGACGAACTTCTCTTGTTAATAGTTGACGATGAAATTCCTTTGTCGCGGCGCGCCAGCTCGAGTTTCGACATTTTTTCATTGTTGACAATTTGCGGTTTGATTGTCTCGAGATGAAGAAAGCTTGTGAAAGCGATTATTTCGACAATACTGGCGTTATCAGCTTTTAATGGAAACATTTATTGTTAAATAAATTATTTTTCCAAACAGGAATCGTTATGTATAATGCCCTGTTCTATTATGATTTTAAAAACGTATGGATTATTATTGTCGGCAGCGGAATTTTAAAATTGAAACATTTTCAATAATACTTTTACCCTTTTTATTTGCAGTCGAGATACAGTTTGGTTCGTTATGGAAAAACCACATCAAATTTTAGTAAATACAAACAAAAAAATACGTTAAAAAATCGCGAAAATACTAATCTTTCAAAAGCTCTCAGCGTGATGAAAAATCTTTCTGTAACTTTTTCTGAATGTCAATGTTTCCGATAACGTAAACAAAAACGTGTCTATCCGTATTCGAAAAATGGTAATTATTTTATCATCTATAGTTTTACGCGTAATACCCGAACATTCACATCGTTAATATGGACAGAAACATTACGTAAATAACCAAGGTATTAAAAGCTTCGATCTGCAAAAGTATTTCATTGGTTCTCGGAAAGAGAACTTGGTAGGTTATAATATCACGTCGCCTGAACGAAATGCAGAAAACCCACGCGAAATATCAAATTGTTTTACCCACTCGCGCTTGTACAGCAAGAATTTAATTTCCTGCATTTTTAACATTGCTCTTCTTCGACCTGGACGCGCATCGATTCTCTCTTCTACGATAATTTTTAAGCATTTTTCTCTTAATAAAGCTGGAGATCGCTTCGCGCCCGCTCTCTCTCTCTCTCTCTCTCTCTCAAACAGCTTAAAAGTCTCGCGTCGTCAGCAGACTCGCTCGCTCGCGCGACAATGAATGCACTTTTAATAAATTGCCCTCGAGTACGCTTTTCATAAAACGCTTCACGCTCGATCGCTTAAGCCGGAGCGAGCGATGTATATTTTGCACAAGTGTGGGTATGCGCCATGTACGCGTGTGTGCAGTATACCTGACTATGGCGGATGGAAAGAGGGAGTCAGGCGCAGTAGCGGTGGGGCTTTCTTATGCGACGGGAGATGTCGCGCTGATTTTTCATACTCTCTTGAGTGCCGAGAAAAAATAGTACTTCGCGTTTGACTTTTCTCCCATCTCTAACAAAATTTTCAACTAGTGATAACATTTATAGAAGAAACTTTCTTAATAAATAACAAGGTTTTAATTCGTGTTTCTACTAATTTGAATTTTATTAGCACAATCAGACATAACAAAATATCAGAGGAGTTAACGCTCCTGCCGTCAAATATAAAATCTCTCTTCTTCTCAGATCATACATTCAAATACGGACAATTCTATTGTGAGCTAATCGGCTACTTATCTGTAAGTTCAGCTCAGAGATCGACTGTTAAAATATACCAGTCGTTAAACGTTTATTCAAATGTAGCTTGCCGATCTTATACGGGCTAACTTAGCTTATGGTGAATTCTGCAAATAATGATCGATATGGCGGATATATACCGATGATTTACTGCACTTTCCGTACTTACCTCGTGTCGGCCCTGATGATTCGCCTGGTGAAAAAGAAAGTCGCGCGGAAGAGACTTTCTGCCTCGCTCGCGTCGACGAATGCAGCAAGAGACTCAAGTTTTGGGAAATTTCGAAATTTGACTATTACATATGCAATATTTACCTGGCGCATACTCTATTCCTGGTCAATGTAATATACAGATCCCTATATAAAAAAGTCATGACCGGATGTTGTGAAGCCAAGTATTATGTGATTGGCACATGTAGTGCGCATACGTCTAAGTCAGGAAGTCGAAACGTCTTCCAGGTTAGGGCGCGCAACGCGCACTGTTCAAACCTCTAGTAAATTAAATTTTTCATGAAACTTTTTAATCGACAACTATTACATATTATGAAATACCATTGAAATGCGATAGAATGTATGTTGTACTTTTGATACTTTAAATCTTACATTAAACTTTCAAAATATATTATAAAAATTAATTTGAATGATTTCCAAAACATGACACATAATTTATAATGTTCAAGATTTTTTGTAATTATTTCAAATCAGCTTACATGCTAGTAACAATATAAAGTACTTTAAACTCGTTTACAACGATGCTTCAGTATCTGTATAAAATAAACCGTATATGGTACACATTCAAACTAATCTTAAAAATATATACATATATTCAAATATATTCAATCTTATTTATTATTAGGCACGGCCGCTTCCTTATAGTTTCGTCAGGACGAAAATGGTAACACTTCAAATACTGAAAATTTACAACATAAAAACTATTTTTCACTCAAAATGAGTCCATTTTAAGCGTTTTCCGGTATGTCGGTACGTATGTATGTAATAAAGTTTCCAGATTATCTCAACGAATTTTTCATAAATCCAAACCAGCTTTGGCACAAATACTCGTCTAATTATAAGTAACTGACAGTTCTCTATCGACCCGATTCCATCGACAAATAAAACGGCAGAGCAAATAAAAATTTGAAAAATTCAATTTTTGGACATGCGGTGACCAAAATTAATTTGAAGTTAAGAACAACAAATGCATCTGCTAAAACTTATTATAATACGTCTTTTTTACATTGAACATTTTTTTTTATGAACAATATTTGGCAATAAAATAGCAAAAAACCGCAAAAAAACATAAAAAATAGTCGTTTTTGGATATTACTTTACGGGATTTGACTTTACACAAAAATGTTAAATAGTAAAGTTATAGATAATATTAAAACAAAACTTTTCCCATTTAACACTTTTATATAAAATAAATTTCTGATGAGTTAGACCTATAAGAACGATTTTAAACGCCTACATATGCATAAAATGGACGATTTTCGGCTATAACTTGACAGGATTTGTTTTCACGCCAAAATGTTATATACAAAAGTTCTAGATAATATTTAAAAACAACTTTTTCCTATTTAACATTTTCATATGAAATTAATTTCTGACGAGTTAGATATATAAAAACGATTTTCGAATGGCTATACAATACACTCTATACAGTCAATTTTCGCTTATTATTTAACAGAATTCAATTTGACACAGAAATATTAGATACAATAGCTATAAATAAGATTTAAAAAATCGATACAACATTCCAAAGATAATATAATTAAATAAAAAATAAGATATTAATACGTATAGTCTGAGGAAACTACGAGTCAATTATATATTGACAGCGGATTTTTATCTATTTATCGTGAAACTAATAAAATGTTACATTTTTAGAAATGATTCGAAATGCAAAGGATTTCCTGAGAAGTGCGGTCGTGGGGGGCTAGTTTTAAATTATTTTACTACGAAAATAAGAATCGAGCTGGCATATTACGCTCAATAGATTTTTTTTACACGGAAAAAATATTCTTTGTAAAGTTTTAAAATAATAGCTATTTATATTACAAATTATAGTAATTTTCATAAAAATATAAGTCCCACGGTTGCGATAAAAAATAATAATTTTTATTTTAAATTTTTTCAGTGTTTAATATGAACTATCGGGATATTTCGAAATCTCAATTGTCCTATTCTTTCGTTACTATATAAAGGGCTAAATGATTAATTGACAGATGTTCTAGGAAGTTAAATTAAGGCATTAAATGTTGGATCAAGTGTACATTCTCTTTGAGACGCTTCTGCATAGTCAATAATATTGTACCATTGTAATCAAATTTTTTGGATAGCTGAAACATAAATGTTTATGCATTCGACGGACCCGTCATAGACACGGCCCATCGCACCAGATCATTCTCAAATGTTCATTCTCTCATTTCTACATTTTATAATGAACTTGTCACTCAACAGAACCACAAGCTTCGTATAATATTATAAGTGATCTTCGTTAATTTCAACTAAACCCTTCAAAATCTCATTAAGATAGCGGTGGCACTTGATTACACTTTGTATGCGTCCATCCATATATGCGAGCGTTCGCCCGAGACGACCCGGCAGGCACACGTAACATCGTTTTCGCGTAGAATGCGTCGTATTCAACACGCGCATAATGATACACTGAATCTTGCGGAAAAACAGAATACATTCATCGATAGATATTTCCCCCTCTTTTCAATTGTGCTATTTTTTTTTTTTTCAAAAAACATCATGTAATCATTATTTGAAACCTGCAGGTAACTCTTCTTATTCTAACTTATTATGATTTTGATTTACAATTTCATTTTTGACTATTTTAAATTTTTCTGGGAACTCGATTATTCTTCTTTTATTGATGCTATTCAGCTAACAAAAATACATTATGCGCAAAGACTATTTTCTACGAATTCATAGAAGGGATGTTCTCCCAACGATCTGGACAATTTGCACGCAGACTTACTTGCTGCCGTACAGCCATCTTCGCTTTTAAAAGCCATCGGGGCCGATTGACTTCCCGACACATCCGATAAAGTGCTGACGCGACGCGTTTACTTAACCTGTCCCTTTTCGCAGGGACGTCGTTAAGGAGATGGCGTCGTTCCGCGTTCGCAGGTGATTAATCTTTGCTCGGAACCTTCGCGGAGGCTTTCTGTGAGTAACTGGCCGCGCACGACCGCATACCACGTCACACTCATTTTTTCCTTCTGCTTTTTCGATTTTCAGATTATGAGGTTTTCTCTTTTCATCCATACTTCAATAATCCAACTTTTTACAAATTCTTGATGTTTTTGAAAAACTATATTTAATTTTTCCGAAACTCATGAGAATGAAAATAAATTCTTTCATTACAAGGTATCTTTTACTATTTACCTAATTGTTTGGTATATATGTAATGCCAATAAAAAAAGCTTTTTTAGCTTCACATGCTTTATAGAATTCATTAATATTAAATTACAGGATTACAAAATTTTATAGGACGATAAAAAACGTTGGGTATCGCTTTCGCGTGGATGGTTTTCTCCCCTTCCATCGTCGCGTTTCTGTTTCTCTCACTTTCTCTCTTTTTTCTCCGCACTGCATGTGCACATGGCAAGGAAGAACGAATTTTTAGCGCAACCACGGCAGAGAGAAAGTAGGAGGCAACACAGTGCCACCGCAATTTATATCGCCATTTTTATTGCGGCCTCTTATTGCACTGTCACATTAAGGCTCCTGGAAGTTTTTCCTTCCCTTTTTATGGAAATGGCTTTTCCTTTGTTCACGACTGTGTTCACCTTAAATCAGGTCTTGGGTGTTTGTCGATTTGCAAAGAGCGTACCACGAGAGTCAAACGCAAAATGTATGACATAGTATGCACGCTTAATTAGTACGCTTCAAAGTAATTAATTAATTTGGGTACCAACGATGTCAAAAAAATTTTGTATTAGCAGAAAAAAGTTTTATTCTGATTTGTGTAGTTTTAAATGCAGTAATCAGCAACCTGGTTTTATAATGCTTTTCAAGGAAGAATTACAAAAAAATAATATTGTAATATAAATCATGAGGCGTTTTCTTTAAATATAGTTCTTAAATATTATCGTAAATTACCGTATCATAAACTAATGCAAGAATCCTATTTAATATGTTCTGTAAACAAGGTGTCTGCACCTGTATAAACAAGTGTATGCGAAGTTTGCTCATTATATGAATAGTTACATACTAACTGGAACTTGTATGGAAGAGCATATTAGTTGAAGTATAAGTTATTTTATTTTACATATTTAGTTGAGCAAATATTTTTAAATCTAGAGTTTCATATTTTATGATTTTTTTAAAAGTTAGACGACTTCTTGTATACTTTTAAATTTATCGTTTGTTCCAACTTTTCATAAGCAATAACCGGTCTCCGCGAAGGTTAATTATTCGTTAATAACGTCACTTGCTGAACAACAAAAACCTGTTTTTACTATCCACGTTCGAGCGCAACGTATACGTGCATATATATATCCATATTCCGAACTTTCAAAGAACTCTTTTAACGTCGACTAAGCGCATATAATCCGGCATTTTATGCGTAATATAAGCCGGAAGCGGGCGAACACGCGCCCGCGCGTGGCTGAGCGATAATATTTTTATGACGACGAGGGAGCAAAACTAATTTCTAACACGCATATAATTACGCAAATTTCTGCTGCTGGCTGAGATCATAAAAACCAAACAAGACTGCAACGAGCGATACTGTGGCGTAGTGTCTACTGGCGATACGCAGCCGAATCCGCTCTTTATTTTATTTCAATCAGCCCATTTTATATGGAAATCTGTTAACAAAAGTTTCACTATACCTCACATTTTAAATTTCGCAACTAAAATCTAGCGTGTATCGTTTTTTTTTATCAATATAAACATCATCAGAAAAAGTTACTGATTATTTATATTGTTTGATGATGCACATATATTTCTAATTCTAAAACTACTACGCCGTGGTTAATCAAATAGTACAGGACGTAATAATGAGAAATATTAATTCATTATACAAGACTTTTTTCTATATTAGTATACGAGAACCTAGTAGATGATGACAAGACCGCTAGTTTAATGAAATCTTCTTCCAGCGATTTTACGAGGTAAGTTTCGTGACGTGACCCTGCGACCTGAATGTAAGAGAAAGAAGTTGGGAGGAGGTGAGACATTATTCAAAAATTGAAAATTATCTTTAGTTTCTTCGACTATTATTCCAGGATCCTTTTTTTATTTTTGGTTAGTATAATTAAAATATCACATAGAGTGTAATCTTGCTATTACTGTTACGTCCTTGACGTATCTCTAAAATTAAATTAGCGTGCATATTTCTCATCAGTAATTTTCTGACACACAAACAATGTAAACGCGAATTTTGACAACGTTGCATTCCAATGCAAGCGACATCGCGACGAAGCAAGCCGATTACGAAAGCATATATACACATTTAACTCGTTTATACTCAAAATTTTTTAATTTGAAATCAAAAGGATGACTCGCATCAGTTAATACGCGAACAGATCGCGAAACTCCGTACCACTCCGGCCGACAATAGGAGTAGTGAATATTTTGTATCTGTATTAATTATCTGTGCAGCAAAAGCATATATTATTTACGTTGTTATCTGCAAAATCAATTGTCACCTTAAATAATTTTAGTGTAAATTTTATTATCAAATAAACCGTGAATAATCATTGAACTTCAGCCTAATTATTTACGAGAGCCTAAGCTCAGAGTAAAGGTTTATATATATATATATATATATATATATATATATATATCAAATATAAAATAAATAAAACCAATTAAATAAATTAAAGATATAAAAGTATATTCCCCAATTTCAAGACTTAACATTACCTAATTAAATAACTAAATTTAATTAACTTCTTTAAATGGATGAGTAAAATCTTTATTATATACTTCAATTTTTCCTTTTCCTTTTTTGTCTTTCTAATCAAACAGTTCTTCTAGGAATTCTGTTATTATTACCGCTTCATTGTCACTTTCTTTGAGTTTTTTCCCGATCCTTTTGAATTCGACTATGGTTGCGCATGCCTTCAATTAAATTTTTTCTCATTTCTTTGTCAAATTTTTTCATTAATTCTTTCCCTTCGCTTCCACTTCTCTATTCTTCTATGTTCCTATTTTTATCTCAGTTTCTTACAGGTCTTTCTTGACATACGCTGAATTTTGAATCGTTTAACCCCTTTTCTTCCTTCTTCTACTTATATTTCCCATCCCAATTCCCGTTCATGCTTCTTTCAATCGGTCGTCTGTATTTTTGTCATTATAATGTTCACCTCCATTTATTTCTGGTAGCCATTCCTCGTAGTACTTCCAGTATTTTCATTTCTCAATCCTCTCTCTATCTAGTTGCAGTTCTGGGTAAGCTTTCATTAATATTCCTTCGATTATTTTCTCTCCCACGTTATTTGCTGCCAAGTATTTCAGGATCAGTCTTAGAGTGTTACCGTCACTATTGCGTTTATAATTGGCGTTCTTCTAATAAGTGTGTTAATTTTTATTTTTTTCATGATTCCCCGCGATTACCTTTTTTGTTTTCGCTGTTAACTTCTTCACGTGAGTGTTGCACTTTCTTTTATAATAGAATCAGTATCCTAAGTACTTTTATTCGTCTACTATATTTTTAATATTCATGTTCTCTTATTATTTGTATTATTTCTGCTATCATCATGTACGTTATTATGCTACGGGGTCTGTTATCTCTAAAAATTTGTTTTTATTTTCTATCCTCTTTTTCATTTCAAAGTCTATTTTGGGTCCTCTAGCTTCTTAAGTCTTTTAGTTTTCCTGAACCACTCTAATCGTTAGCTTTTCTTGAATTCACCTCTATCGGATTTTCATTTTCATCTGTGTACGTGCTATTGCTGCATCCTCTCGGTTCGCCTCTTCCTGATGTTCCCTTTTTATGCCGTTGTCTCTGCTACTGCATTTCTTTACCTCTTTTTTCTACTCTAGAATACTTCTAATTATTCTTCTTTTATATAAATCATTCTAAAAATGGGTTGATCTATTTACATAGAGAACAGTTGCACAGTATTGGCATACATAGAGGTTTTAGAGAGCCAAAATACACGAAGATGTGGTGGTATATCTTGTGCATACAACTTTTCCTTTGTGTGGGTCTGTGTAATTAGTTATGTATCAAAATCGAAACATTAATTTTTCCGATCTCAAAAAGTATTGCCCTACAATATACTGGCATTTGGATAAAATATCAAGTTTTTTAAATTCTGCAGAAAAATATATATTTTTTTGATGCCGTTTTCTGATAAAACATTCGATTCAGCGTGTCAAAATACGTAAAAAAAAATCTTTGCGTCTTCTTTTGGAACGGTAGCGGTTATACAATATCCTTCTTGTGTCTATACAAATATACTCAATTCGTACAATTGGAGGTTCATCAAAAAAGATATATTGCTTTTACGCTTTTCAAAACACATCTTGTGTTAAAATTTGTTTGTTTAATATCTATAAAAGTCTAATATAAAAGTATCTTTTAAAAAGGTTTTTGAGTGAAATGAAAATTTGTCCAATACTGCTTTTAATTATTACGATAAAATATTTTAAACATTTATAATTCAACATTAACCAGTATCATAATATACGTATTCGTAAAATGACACGTTATACGCTTAATGAAGTAGTAATCATTTTTATTACTTTGGATGAATTTAGTTGAAATTACAGATGTACTACTGCTTATATTTATGTTGTGCGATTTCTGAATTGCCGTCATTCTAATGCTCGATAAATAACAAACATCATAAGATTTCGCAATAATCCATAGCATTGAGCAAATATATTGTATTTTCAAATTTTTATTGATAAATTAAACATTAACTCATGAAAATCATGAGATCTAAATGTCAAGAGTGAAAATCAAATCTAGTTTTAGATCACGGCATGCTGTTAATGGTATTCGTTCTTTAAATACCTCTTTAATTAAAAACTGATATTGCGCCCATATGAGGCCGTTTAAAAAATGTCTGACCCATATTCAGACGTATTTTGAATCGTAGAATTCGAATCTGAATATAAGGTAGTGGCTAACCGGGCTTTATTAAAGTCCAAGGTTCACAATTAATTCAGTCGTTCAGATAGCTGCTTTGGTTTCCTGAAAGATTGGTCTCTGAGTTTTCTCTTAAAACGCTTATTTTTCAAGACATTCCAATGTGTAAGTTAAAATGAGATACATGTAGATATAATGAGTTTGGACAATGTCAATTAATTTATTTCATTAATATAATTCAATACATTTACAGTTCAACAATTTCAACAATTTTTGTTTATTGACTAGATGTATACAATATTAAGCCGGTTGCATAAATATAAACTTCCACTAAATAGCGATTATACACGATTCAAACTAAGCAAATCTATTTATTCCAATTATCAATAAAAAGTCCTACCAACAAGCTCATTTGACTTATTTTTTAAGATTAAAATTTTAAAGAATGTTAAATAATTGTTGCAACTCCTTTTATTGCATCCGAAATTTTCGACCAAATCTCACTACTTACTGAAATATCATATGAGTTAAATAACGAAAAAGTAACGTATCTTAAAAAGCAAAAAGCGAATTTCTTGCCTCACAAGAAGTATATTTTATACACAAATTTAGCGGCGTACTAAGTTTTATCAAATTCTTAGCGTTATTTCTATTTACCACAGAATCTTCTTAAATACTACATATATTCAGCTTAATTGATATATTTGTTATAGCTCTATAGATACAATAACAAGATAGAAAACACAAGCATAAGTGTTTGGAAGGTTCCATTGGATAATACGTGTAACACTTTGCAAGTTGATTTTATAATCGGCAAATTTAGTATTCGGGATGAGCACGATGTGCGGTGCGCATGGATCGGCTTTTCCGGAAGAGGCTTTTCGTGGTTGGATGCACTTTAAGATCGATAGGGAGCTGTTGAAGTTGTAGTTTATTCAAATGCACTCATTCGCGTGGAGTCGCGCAACCGCAATCTCGCGGATCTGATAAAAGATAACCCTGCTATGGCGGTTTTTCAATGCGTGTTTTCATCTCGCGAATTACGCGATAAGTCCGATGAACGAGGTTTTATTTCGGATCGCGAAATTGATAATTCATTCGAGATAATAATTAATTGTATTCAAAAAAATTCTGAGTTCTAATAAAAGTTTTATAGTTTGTACCTTATTTATTTATCAAGAGCTATCGAAGGTTGATGCTCGGACTGCTACTCCGGAGTTGGTCGGATGCCGACTCTTGCGCTCAGAGGAATTCGGAGAGCGTTTGGTCAGAACACTCCTGACATATGCATAAAATAAATGAATTTATTTATTCTGTTAATATATTCATAGAATAATTCGACAATGAAATTTGTGCTGGAGGTGCGAGCTAGGACTAACGCTATCGGAGCCCGAGGACTCTGCTCTCTACAAAGAGAGATCGCTCGATTTAAAGGGCTACTCCTCGGCTGACTCCGGAGGAAGAGATGTCGCTCTGGTTGGTGTGTCGACGCTGCTGCTGTCCGGTGCTGAGGCACCTTTGCAGGTGGTCGTTGATGGCAGCCAAAAGGTGGAGAGATGCCGACGCCGGTGATCACTGGCAACAGCCATGGCTCGGTGTCGAGTTGTTTTCTATCTCTTCTCTCGTTGTGCTTATGGGTAGTTCAGTGCGAGCATATGGCAGTTTTTATGACGAGATTAAGTACTTTGACATCCCTAACATCTGAACGATGTTGGGGAGCGATGCATCGAGACTAGCTGCCGGCGTTTTTTGCGCGTTCTTGGCACCGTGACTTCTAGAAATCCTTTCTATAGCCTCTTTCTTCTTTCTCTTTGTTACTTCTTCCGTGTGCATGCGTGAGTACGTGCATGTGTTCTTCTCTGCAACGCTGCCCGGTCCTCAAAAGAAAACATGTAAGTCTTGTTACTACATATGTCTTCGATGTATAGGCACAGGCTGTGGGCATTGCTGGTACTATAAGGTTTGACTCGACCAGGACACAGCATGCCGTCGAGGTCAAAGATCCAAGTAAAGTGGGATTGATGTATCGAATCAGTAAACTCATAAGAATAGAGTTGCAGTTATCAATTTTGTTGAGGCGTTTACAGTAGATTTCTGGTAGTAAAAATTTTTATTCATTTAATAGAAACTTTTCTACGATGTATTATAGTTGATCTTAAGTAGGCTTAGCATTATTAAAAAAGATTTCTGTTCTTTTTAATATAGCTCTATAAATCTTTGCGTTATAAAATTAACAACAAAAAATTATTAACGTGGAAAAGAAAAGCTTTTATTCAAACTTTCGTTCGTTAAAAAGTGTTAGTTGCTGATAAAGTTATAAGAATCTGAACAAAGCCAACTACAACGGATAAAATTTCTTCTTTTATTAAGGTGGTTGTGCTCAACGGGTCGTACCTAGATGGAGTCCCACAAAGAGGGTTTCATTATTTTTCTTTGTTTTTGCTAATAGTAAGAAAATTTTTTAATAAAATATACTGCTAGAACATTTTTTACTCGCATAGCAAATCACGAAAATATTAAAAGTATT
>JAYJLV010029646.1:0-19467 GCA_036873485.1 Torymus texanus | reverse complement strand
AAGAAAATTTTTTAATAAAATATACTGCTAGAACATTTTTTACTCGCATAGCAAATCACGAAAATATTAAAAGTATTGTCCTTAATATTAAAAGTTGTTAACTATTAACCAAGTTAATAAGGTTTTATGTTAAAACATTGACTTTTAATATTTTCCTTCCTAATAATCACCAACTGCTATTTTTTTTTTTTTTTGTTTGTTAGAAAGTTTGTTTTTAAAAGGGCAGTTAAAAAAAATATATCACTGAATTTGATTTCGCGAAGCTAAATTAACAACGACTCTATAAATATGAATGTTTTTAACTTCCAAATGAATCAATTATTTTAATAAATGAAAGTTATTTTTGTATAAATTTAGTTTGATTTATATTAAAATTTTGTATTTATTTAAAAAAAATGCAAAATAAGAACGAATTTATTTTATTCCGTTCAGGAGAAAGTTAATGCACATTGCTACATCCACGTTAATACTGCTAACACAATCATTTTAGAATGCCATGATAAAAATTTTCATTGTAGTACGAGTAGAATAATAAAATTAACATTTTCATTCTAATACACTTCAATATCATCGTTTTTATCTTCACCAAATAAAAGGGCCAGATAAAATCTGGCTAACGGCAAATATTACAAGTAATACATAAATTCATGCAATTTTGAAGCGTCGTAATGTTACACGTACCGGATACAATATTCGCGGATGAACATTATTTTAGGGCATAAAATTTCCAAAGCCTAATAAACCGAGATTTCTCTAGAACGTCATAAAGCTTTATGGCATTCGCATATGCCCACCTTTTACTATTTCAGTATCTTAGAGAGCCGGGAGGGAACGTAAGGGAGAGAAAGAGAGAGAAAGCGTGTGCATGCACACGCGTTACATATACATGTCAGAAGAGAAGGAAGAAATGGGAGAAATGTAAAGTCCCTCTCTCTGTCTCTCACCAAAGCTCGTTACAAGCCAAGATTTTTTTTCATCTGCGGTGGCACGCTCCCGTATATGGGTCCACACGTAGCCCTCGCTTTTTTTTATCTCGTGCTGCGGCCTGCAAGAGATAAAAGTGACTCTGAAATGCCGTCTTTCCGTCAAAAAAAAAAGAAGAAGGAGAGGAGTCGACAAGGGGCGGGAGAGAGTGAAGCGAACTTTCTGATTCCCTTCTACAGGATACGCGTATGTCTCCTAGGGTAAAAAATCCGCGCAAGAACTTTGTCTCTATCTTATTACGGGGCAGAGGACGAGGACGACGTGGTGCGGCGTGCGTATCACGAGTCTCTCGGCACGCTCTCGTTGTGCCGACCCTCGGGCACATAGGCCAATCTTTTATTAAATCTTGCCCCTTTCGACGCGCGACTCTCTCTCTCTCTCTCTCTCTCTCTCTCGCCGGTCTTTTCCTTTTCATCCTTTCCTCACCGTCTTTTATCTGCTTCGCGCTGCTCCTCCGCGTCGCCTTCCTCCCTTTTTCTGCCTCACTTGCTGATCCTTTGTCTTTTTAAAGAGCTACCATACTCTCGGAATGCAAAGGATAAGAGTGCTTCGTACATATTTCTAATCATCCCCCATCCCTTTTCCTTGCTTTTATATTTTCTTCAGCATTTGTCTTTTCTCAAATTATCAGATGCTATATAGAAACTTCTTCCATCCAAGTGTTCTATGTATAATTTCATCTCTAAATTTAAACTTAAATATTTACACGACCGTTATTAAATCCTGGTAAACATTTTCGGCGTCGAACATTACAGAGCTTCTTCAACTTTTCTCTCCTTCTTCCATCGTTCGTTTCTTGATTTTCGTCCTTCTCTCTCGGAACGGTTCCTTTTAACTTTCGTTTTTCCCTGTTTCCGTTCCTTCTTCTCCCACCTCTCTTTCTCTCTATTCCTCCTCCACTTTTTCCCTCCGCCGCCCTCTCTCGCTCCCCGTTTTATCCTATCAGACCGAGTTCCGAGTACTTTAGTTCTCGTTTCCGCTACGCTAATGACGAGTTTCCACTTAGCTCTCGCGTGTTCTTCTCTCGCTCCCTCACGAAACTTCGAAAGTCTCCTTTGTGCGCTTTCTTTTTTTTTTCTTTCCGTCTCGCCATCTCCCTTGCCTCTCCACCTTCCACTGCGCCACTCTTATTGCACGAAATCGCTTCGAACATTCAAAATCAAGGGGGATTCGAAAAGATACCATAATAGGTCATGAAAAAGTAAAATCATTCACGATAAGGTACAGCTTGAGGCAGATTTTTACAGAAGGTTTTAAAATATATTTTTAAATATATATACGTTATCGTTTGATTACAAGAGAAACATGGTCAAAGATTCGACTGTTAAATACTGTTTTTATTACAGGATTATAGTTTAAAATCACATCGTGTTTTTAATATATTTAATGAAATTTTATTAGTTAAATGCACAAAAAGATAATTTAATTTTTAATGAAAAAAAAGCGATGACTTTCGTGTAACAACACTTCATGTAAGAACTTGCTTGGCTACTTGGTTGTGTGGTTTGTCAGAGAGCAGGTTTTGTGTAAGCGTATCCAAAGCTGTTGGCGTAATGTCGCAGTTTAAACAGTGCGCCAACATCAACTTCATGTTTAAACTTGGGAATCAAGTAAAGTAATTACTGGAGATGAGTGTTGGGTATTTGTTTACTATCCTTGGAGACATGCGACACCCAAATGTGCTTTCATGTCTTGAGAAAGGCCTCGTAAAAACTTTCCTGTAATAACGCGCGTTGTTTGAAGACCTGCTGTAAATTGTACTTCATGTTGATTTTTTCATGTTGAAATGATTCACTAAGGAAACACTTACCCAAGAACTTGCTGTATTAATGTTTAAAAAAAATGGATATTCTAGTAGAAGCACACTAATTAAATCCATAGGACAGCAATATAAATCATGCACTCTGAAGCATAACATGAAGCATATCAAAACATCCGACAAAGCCTGAACGGAGAAGCCATGTAGTAAAGCCAGTAGACGTGTGGTCAGAGCCCAAGCAATCTCGAAATTCCTGGACGTTGCAGGGATGCGGCATAAGTCGCCATGGGAAATCCGCGTGAGCGAGGCGGCGCATAGAATTCGCGTCCCTCGCCGGAGAATGGGAAATGATGACTGGTCCGCGGGTGCACAAAGACGCGCGCATGCCCCGCACGCTCCGTGCGCTAAATGCTTGCAGGGGATTGCGCACAGAGCTCGGGGCGCATTGCTATCACAGTGGGAGTGCGTGCATCCGTCTTTCCTGCTGTGTTCCCGTTCCTAAAAATCCTCTCCAGTCTAACGCAATAACAACAGTATGCTCTGTTCTTCTCATACTTATATCTTATTTCTTATTTCCGTAATGAAGAATTGTTATTTCTCGACGCTGGCTTATTCTTGGGAAATCATTAGTTGTGCAATTTAAAACTTCATTCTGATGGAAAGACAAAGGACTGTGCGTATTTTTCGAGGCTCGTGAAATAATTGAAAACTGCTTTTAAAGCGCTTATGAATTGCTGGCATAATATGCGAATAGTTTGCATTGCAGAAGTAATTGTGATACTTAAGTATTCATTTTCAAAAGTATGTAATTTTAATTAAACCTTTGAATACAGAGAGATAACTTATAGTATAAATTCGTTTTTGCTTTGAGCTCTTATTAAATCAGCTATTTAATTTAATTTTAAAGTAAGAATTACGGTAATATTTTTTTTCTGGAAAGCTTGTTTTGATATATTTGTTACTATTATTATTGTAAATAGGGTATTTTGCAAACAATGAATGCTCAAAACTGAAATACACACCAGTCGATCGACGATTGGAGTGCAAATTTCGGTTTGAATAATCGCCGCTCGAGAAATTAGGTTGAACGGTTTCGCGCAGAATGCGCATTAGCCTCTCCGCCCATTTTGAAAATATTAACGTTGCTGCTGTGGCTCTCTTTCTCTCTCTCTCTCTCGCAGCGAATCGAGTGACATTCGTTTCGAGCTGGATAAATTCCGCCGAATGAATATCGCTTATTCGGCGCAATCTGCACTTTAAGCGAGCACGAGCGTACGAAAAATGCATGTATTTCAGATTCACCGAGCCGAACAACGGTTTTCGATATTCAGCCAGGGTAAGAGGGAGTATAGCGATGCGCGACGCCCCCGTCGATATGTAAATTTATATGCAAATTGTTTTTAGGCCATTTTATTCGATGGCTGTTTTTTAAACGAACCACTTGATAAATTAAAATGCATTGCATAACATTTTTTATACCAATAAACTATTAGGTGTCACCTCGAGTATTGACTGTTTACGTGTGGCATTCTTTATATTATTGCATTACTAAAAGATCCGACAATACATTTTATCGAATTTGAAAAACGTATGGATAAAAAGAGATAATTTAATAACCAATATATCATTACAATTAATGTTATTCTCAAATTTAAAATGAAAATATGTTTAATTAAATTTCCAACAGAAATAATTAATTATTCTCTTTGTTTTCAGGCTTTATTGAATTCAATTTAATGTATCAATATATATAAATTAAAATATATAAAATTATAAATTTTAAATCGTATTGCTGGCTTGTAAGAAACTAAAATTAGAATGAATACTGTTTTATTAAAATGTGAAATGAATATTTTGAATTGTAAAAAATTAAAAGTATTTGCTACATTTTTTTGATTCTTGATAAAGATGCACCTGCCAGCGCGTAGTCTATGTTAATTCGGACACAAGGCGATCAGAAGGTGATCTAGACAGAGAAGAAGCAGCTAGAAGCATCTATATAGAGCAGGATATATAGAGTGTGTATTTTGACGATCGCATCCTTTCTTCCTCCATGACTAGCATATCCTACGAAACCACTCCTCACTTCCCCTCATACCAAGAAACTCTCGTCCGGGCGAGATTTAGATTGTTTTGGGAGTAGTCGGCAGAGCCTGCCCGGGGTATTAGCCAAGTCGTTTCACGATCCAGCGAATCCTCTTCTCCCGGCCGTGATACGTCACCTGGGAATAATTCTTCCGGATCGCATTCTGCTTACTCGTCCCGGTCAATATTCCGAGTGCGTGCCAACGACTGTATTCTCTGGGAATGACGGAATGGAGACGCGTGTGTCTGTACGTGTGCGTGTATACGGCCACTTGCGTTTGCGTGCTTGCATGTGAATCCTATTTTGGCTGAGGGAACGTCGTTTCGTTGGCAGACATATAACGACACGTTACGCGCTGGTTTCCTATATACCTGGTCCAGAGGGAGGATTTTTACTGGCTAGGAAAATGGACGTTGTTGGATTTATATAACTTAGAGTTTTGAATGTAGGTTAGTTTTCGTTGCTTTATTTATAACTTGACCTACATTTTATAATGAATCTATGAGAATAAAATGGTAATGAAAATGTTTTGTAATTTCTCTGTTAAAATTAGAGGATAGGGGATGCGCTGGTAAAGTGGACACCCTAAGGAAAAATAAATAAATAATAGTCTTAATAAATAAATCGTATAATCTTTAATGACTTTTTAAACTTTGGATGGAACTCAATAAATTCATGTCAATAAATAAGGCAATTTGTTTTTTAACGAATAATAAATAACAATTAAAAAATCGAAATTTCGAGACTCTTAAAAATTGCCAGGGAAAGCGGACAATTGTCAAAATTAATATTTATCATTATAATCATCGCGAAAATAACTGCTAAATCCCTTGTATAACTTACATAGGCCCACTTCTTATACTCATTACACTGAATCCAGTCCTCATGAGTAGTTGGAAGCTCTTTGTATTTTTCGAAACAAACTAAACAATAATATACTTCAGTGATGCAGTCGAATTTTCGCCCTCACTAGTTGCAATTAAAGATGTGTGATCGGATTCAATGGAAAGGGCCATTTCAATAACGTCGTGGACAGAGAAATAAACTATAATAAGCGTGTAATATCCGAAACGTTACATATACATCCAAATAAACATACGTTAAATAAAATAGAAGACACAGGTGATTTAAATCGGATATACAATAAACTAACGTGTGTTAACACATCCTGTTACGTATGAGAGGACAGACTGAATAAGTCGCGTAAAAAATATGCGATGAGCGGGATTCGAACGCACGATCTCGAGGTTTGTAGGCCCGCGCTCTACCACTGAGCTAACGTCGCGATGCTTGTTCGAGAGCATCGCGAGTGTCTAATCCTTACCGTGAAGCGGATGCGTCAGGGCTCGGATGACGGTCGAACTGAGCCCGTGACAATCCTAATATACACAATCAAACGAATGGGAGTATATAAGCACAGCGTATGTATTGTTTTCCTTTGTTATTTTTGACGCCGTCGAACGAATGTTAATTTCGTCTCGAGATTTAGTTTTACGTTATAACACTTCGTTCTTCGTGGTAAAATTGACATTCATTTATAATTTTTATATATAAATTTGTAAATCCATGTTAAGTGTAACTAATGTTCTATCTGTGCCTTAAAATAATACAGCCTGAAGAGTTCAGTAACCAAACTGACGAAACGTTGCACACAAAAAACTTAGGTGGTTTATTTGTTTCACCTTATTGAAATGGCCCTTTCCATTGAATCCGATCACACATCTTTAATAATATACTTCATATGGCGAATTCGTAATACATTCTACAGGAACTGGGCTAAATTTTGGTTTTCTTTAATTTTGACCGCTTTTTTACAGTTGGCCCGGTAGATCCGCTTTACTCGAAACAAGTATAACTTTTTTTTTTAAATAAAAAAGCACCTACGCAGATTAAAAGTCAAAACAAAGGTCTGTGTACGAGATATTGCACATGACCGCTTTGCCCGCCTTTCCCCTACCCTAAATTGACAGTATTGCAGATGCTGTTATGTTTTTCAAAGACTAAATAATGTTCAATCAACTATTAACTTTTTAAAAGCAATCAGCTCATTCAACTTATCATGATACATGTTGTTCTTAATTTTTTGACTTTACTTCTATATTTTGCAAGTGTTAGTAGTCATCTCTGATAAATCATGATTTTTCAATCTTAACTTTTCAGGTTATAAGATTTTACTCTGTAATTGCTCCGGAAGTTTGGAAGATAAGTTCCTTAGTTCAAAATGTGTTTGCACTTTATGAAAATGACGGTTCTCATTCTCCTAAAGATCACACTTAGCGCCTAATTTATGAAAAAGTTCAACTTTTAAAATATGATTTTAAATTCGTGCTAAAATTTAGAAATAACTTTTAAAAGTTTCACATTAAAGTTTTTCTAAAGGAATTGAAAAATTGAAAGTGCAAACCTACTTTTTAGTACACACTTTCGACTTATTTGTAAACGTTATGAATAGTAAAGCAGAAAATCACAAAATTAAATTGGATTTCGATTAACTAGTGTAGACGACTAGAAATCATTTTAGTTTCTCCACGTTGCTTGTACAAGTTAATTCAAAATTTTCACTGCCAACATCACTTCCAGTTTGTAAACAGCTTCCCACATTGCTTATACTATAAGCTAATCCAAATATTTTAACAACACTTATTAGTTTGTAACCGGTTCCGGAATAGTTTTGCTGTTTAAGTTTTCGAGTTGAAGTAGAACAAAAAATTTTGAACTAAAATTGTATTCTTTGTCATAAACTTATATAGTAAGTTATAAGATCTGAGTTGTAATAATAAGAAAGAATTTGCTAAGGGAGTACAGTATAATTAATTTTTCTTTTAAATCAAGACGTTATAATTTAGAAGATTCACTATTACTTGAAGTAAATAGTTTTATACATCCTGTCACGAACATTAGCCGAAATTCCAAGTTGCAATCTGTTTTCTCCAACGTCTACATCGCTCATCTTTATATCGTCTCGTCCCTCTACGGCCATTCATTCACGACGCGCACAATCGAAATATCGAAGAAAGCAGCAAGAGCGCGTGCAGCCGGAGAAAAGGCGACGACGGCTGCCACGGATATAAAGTCCGTCGGCGTCCAACGGCTGTTGCAGCGGAACCGGGCAACAACGCGGATTACAACATCCGACTATAAATACTCCCTGACGGATTTATTTTGCTCCGTTCGACGCTTCGTCGCAGAAAGCAGCAGCAGCAGCGTAGCAGACCTTCGCTGACGTCTATTGTTCCAGACTTTTCAAGTGATTTGACGCCGGCATAAATCAGCCGGAAGGTCGATATGTACACCCCTTCTCTTCGTTCCTCCCACCCCTTCTCTCTGTCTCTGTCTCGCTGGAGGTACGCGAGGATACAGATAAGGGCAGCAAAAGGGAAAGAGAGACGACGTAGCGGTGTGTTTTTCTTTAAGGGCGGAGAGGGGAATGGAGAGTGAGACACTCTCTTTCTTCTCTCCGGCTCTGTCGCTCCCTCCGTTTCAGATTGAAATCGGAAAAAGACTTACGGTTGACGTTATGTCGTTTTATTGGGAGAAACGAGAGGAAGCGCGCGCCGTCTGTTTTATGCGATACTTCTGCCTTTGTGTCGTAGCAGATAGAAGAGGTGTTGCTTGCTTGTTTCGAATAATAATTTGTGATGCGCACTTGATTGCCTACTCCTTGTAGTTCTTTATTATCCACCTTCATCAGCAGTCAACGACCGGCGATTACTTGTAGTATAAAGCGAGCATTGTATTATCCATCAAATGTTCATGATAGCATTTATTCAATCATGAATTTAAAAGCTTGAGTATAATTAAATCAGAAATTCAAAGTCGATTGACTGTGTACTTTGGTAAAGATATCGGGAGATCGTTCGATTTCAAGTACTCTTTAATGTCGATAACCTTCTTCACGCTGACACGTATATATCCGTAAGGAAGAGAAGCAGAAGAAGGAGAAATGGAGAGAAAGAGAAGCTGCAGCCAACATGACTCAGTGTCAAAGTCAACTATTTTACCCGTACTGCTCTACCCGCACGAAATTATGGATCGCTCCAGAGAAAATCGAAACGCGCCGCACGAGCTTAATATTCACTTTGAGCCCGGACCGAGCGAACCCTTCGTCGGCCGGAGAGTCAAGAGAGACGCGAGATTGAAGAAGACGACGACTCCCCTCAACGCCCCGGGAAAAAGACACGGGGGTGTAGGCCGTGTCGCCACCACCATCGTCGTCGTTTCCCCGCGTTACGTATATTACATAAGTTCCGGGAGGGTGACGTAGTGCGAAAGTGCCTTCGCACTGGTTAGCCGCGTCGAGGGGGTTTCTTCGCTAGAGCGTAAGAGCGTACGAGGGAGAAAGGGAAGATAAGAAAGCGCCGTTGCGGAGTCGTTTAATTTTACACGTTAAGCAACTTGGAAGATTTTCTTAGGTTGATGGGGATTCTTTAGCTGATATGAATTGCTAATGTATGATGTAACAAAATCAATGTCTATCTAGATGACATTTTGATAATTAACGATCAATTATTACTATATACCAACTCATCATTTTAATTCCTAGATTATTTTACCAATTATTCTAGTTTTCATCTCTATCATACTATTCTCACGCGATGTATTATCCGAATTTATATCGATTATAGCTGAAAGCAGCATGGGTTGGGTTTTATGTTATAAAACTTTCGAAAAAAGTAAGGAAAGTAGCTGAATAAATGAATAACCGCACTAGAAAAACCGAATAGATTGAGAAGCTAAACGGGGACGGGAACGCGATCTCTTGGAAAGCGAAAACGTCTGCTTTTGTCCTCGGTCTCTATCTCTCTCCTTCTGCCTCCCTCACTTTCTCTTGCCGGTCGGTCTACCCCCTCTCAAGACGCCGAGCAACGCGGCCCTTCATTAAGCCTCAAATGGGGAAAATTGAAAGTGCCACCCTCTCCGCGAGAGGAGAAGGGAGGAGAGCCTTGACGAGAGAAGTCGGTCGGCTTTCTCTCTCTCTCTCTCGCTCTCTCGCCTTAGTGTAAAAAGTTGCCGTTGCCGCTGCAGCAAAGCACCTTTGACGCCCGAGTGTTTGGAATGTTGCGGCTTTAATTTTCGTCGTGACGAGGTGGCTAAATTTTCGGAACAACTTTTCCTTTTATTACGCTTTTTATTTGTCATTCGTAAAATATTCTAGTGGCGTGAAAAAGACGCACGTACGTATAGTTTTTTGTGAGTGCAGATGTGGTATCAAAAGATTTTTAAAGTGATGTTTTTTGGTAGTATTAATAATATTATTTTAGAAAAATACACTTTATATAAATTTAACAAACTATCATTCAAAACAAGTGAAAATCTATTGTTTTATTGTTGTAACACGTGTAGAAAAATTGTCGCCATTCTCAACTAAAACAATATTGAAGAAAAAAGCGAGACACACGTATATACGCACACATGACTTAGCCCCAGCGCGAAACACGCTCAGTTAGCTTTCATACTCACCGCCCTCGTAATTCTTACAAATCCTTTCAATTTCGCGTTATCCCCCTCCTTGGGCGACGGGCTACAAGATAAAAATGTAAAAAAGCCGCGATAAAGTAGCCCCCAGCTTACGCTATAGGTGTCCACTGTTACGCGAGACTTCGGTTTAAAATCGTGTCGTATTATGCAAACGTTATGGGGACGCGTGTTCGCGCACGCGCAAGAGGAAGGGTGGCAGGGCTTGAATATGTGATTAGCTCGTTTTTACCTCGGAGGGCATGCACTTTTATTTCATAAGTCTCGTCGCTGCAATGTCCACTTGCGGATTTTTTCTTTTTTTTTGGGCGGTTGCGTAACACTTTTTGTTTCCGTACATTCTGAAGAGACATTTTTTCTTCCCCTTCTCTTTTTTTTCTAGGTCGAGTGCTAAATGTTTGAACATCTGGAGGGGAAGTGGTTGGAAGAGTCTGAATGGTATTTTTTTAATTTACGACCTACATGGAACTGAGGTTTTGGATAACTCAACTATTGATAAAGTGTATTTTTATGAAATCAATACATGATTTTTTAAGAGCATTTTTTATTCCGATATGTCATTTCTAATAATCCGTTGATGGTATCATGAAAAATTGTATGCAGAAACCTGTAATGTCTCGGATAAGCCTTGAAAAGTTATCAGTAACAGCCTCTTCTTAGTAGAAGAAATGCAGTTTTTAAGAACAACGATGCCAAGACCACCAACAATTTTGCACTCACTTAGCCGAATTGATTGTTTCGCCTCTCTGCCAAAACAAGGCAAGCTCCTGGCCTCCCCAAAGTTTTCAATTAAAGTAGAAACAGCCGAGTGCCTCCAGACAGTCAGTCTCCGCCCTCCTGCCGAAATCTAATACTTTGGAGTTGTCTCGCGCGCGTGCGCGCACTCGCGTACCGTAAATTCATCGTAATTATAGAAATAACGTCGTCGTCGTCGTCGGTGGCGGCGCCGGCGGCGGCGGCGGCGGCGGCTGGGGCTTTACTTTTCGGCGCGCAACGAGCGTAACAGCCACTAAGAGCGAGAAAGAGATGGATGCTAGGAGAGAGAGAGAGAGAGAGAAAGAGAGAGAGAGAGGGAGGCTCCAGTGTGATACCGCCAAGTAGTGTCGCGTAGTAAAGTGCCTCCTCGAAAACTTTCCTCGTTGTCAGGGCGACAGTGTAAAACTAGGCGCACGAGCGCGCGTGCATTCCATCTTAGCGCACTTTACTCTAATCTGCCCTCTCTCTCTGTCTTCTGCGTCTTTTCTGTCCGCTCTTTCTCTCTCTCTGTGGCCGTTCCTTCTACACGCTTGAGTGGCTATTACAGCGTCTTTCTGCTTTGGGATTTTTCTTATTTCTGGAACAGCTCGGGGTATTCTTATTAATCATTGCAATTGTAAGCTAAATGGCTGGGAAGCTTTACGTGCCAGATATACTATATTTTATCCAGTAATATATTGCAAGTGGAAATAGCATCTTGTTTTTACGAATTTACAGGTGAAATATATATATACGTATGTATGTTCATTTAAATGTTAAACCAAACTGGCAATTAAATTATCACGAGCAGATTTATTCCAAGGAAAAAATAGTAAAAATATTTCAAAAGGAAGGAGTTTGATAAAATATGTAAAGCATCTGTTTGCTTTTTACAATTTTTTAATGCAGACAAAACTAGCAAAGGTATGGAGTGTGCGATGCCGAAGGAAGAGGGAGCGCCAGGATAGGGAGAGAAGTGCGCGCGCGATTTAGAGGCACTCCGGTACCGCCTTGTTAAGTCTCCATGGGGTTACGACGCTGCTGGCAAGAGAGAGAGAGAGAGCAAGCGAGAGGGAAGCTACTTTCGAGCACGTCAGTTAGTTTGTTAGTGAGTTTAGTTACGCGCTGAATAAGGTTAAGGGCTTTAAAAACTTTCTTCATCGCGCTCGCCGCCTGCAGTGGCCGCTCAACGGTCCGAGCTCTCTTGCTTCCCCATCCTCCTGCGATTTTTTCTATTTCCCCTTGGCGTCTTTCTTTTTTTTCACATTTTTTTTTATTTGCCCAGGGAGGATCTTGCGCTGATGTGCATAAATAATGAAGAGAGTTGCAGTATGGAGTGTCGAAGGTATATATAAGGAATGGGAACGAAAACTTTCGAAATATAGATGGTAGCGACGGTGAGATTTATACAGATGGAGAAAATTCTAAAAATGAAAATTAAATTATTTTATTAGATCAATTTTCCAATGCAATAAGGTAGATATCAATTATTTATTTTAGAGATATAACTTCAGAACATTATAGATATATGTATACTTTTGTGACATTTCTACGATTTATTTTTACTTGAAATGGTTAAAATAGCTTTTTATTTAATAAGATTAAATTCATCAATATTTCAAATAAATGAATAATCGATTTTTACTGTATTATACGAGATTCAAAGAATTGCGTACATTCCTGTAAAAAATGTGAAGCATTCATCACCGCGTAATTTTCTGCCCATTGCATTTCTTTGAATCGACAAAGTTAATCATCGGTATTTTGAGAATAAGAAAAAAAAATTCTGCTCATCCGTCGATATTGGATTTCCGCGTTCGCAGAATCATGTACGCGTGTGTGTGTGTGCATCTGCGCGTGCGTATATATGTATGGCTCGAATCTCCTTTTCAGGCGAGCGAAATAGAGGACGAATTATTTTAACCGTGAAACGGCTGAAACGACGAAAATAATCTTCACCCGTCAGAAAAACGCGCTCGAGTCTGGTTTTCTGGTTTCTGTCGATTGGAGTGGTAATGTTGAAATGTAATTCCATATTGATTGATCGTTCCACTGTTAAATATTATGTAAAAATCTGTTGTTTCAACGTTATTTACCTCGTGTATATTATATCCACTCTTAAAAAATAAATGACCGGATGTTGTAAAACATCTATAAAGAAACAAATGCGGTTGGTTGATGGTTCAATATCCGGTCTGAATAATGTCAAAATTCAATACGTTCTCTGTTATAAAATAAAATATTTTGATATAGAATTTAATTAAATGATTTATATGTATATTTGAGTAAATCAATAAAAACATAATCATTAAATTATTTAATATCCCAAATGATTAAAATTTTTTATCTAATAATTTAATTGCAAAATAAATGCTGTTCCGATTTGTTTCCTAGCCTCAAAATTCAGAATTCAAATCTATTATTCAGTATAAATGATATATTATGCTTTCTGAAAGATAATGCTAATAAAAAGTACAATAATGAAGTCTAAAATATTTGTTCTTTTCGTTTTTATGCAAAAAGTGAAGCGCGCGCAGCAGGCATGGATATAACTATATACAGTTGATATTACAACAAGAGTTTATTTTATGTAAGCTAATATAATCTTTTATTGAGCTTCAATGTTATTTTATTAGATTATTATGTACCTAGTTAAAGTTTATTAATCAATTAAACCCTTTATTTATAATAAAGCTAATATTATGAGATATATATACTGATATGAACTATAAAAAGTGAAAGTATAATTTTCTTACAAATATTTTTATGTTGCAGGTTAGCGCTTTACATCATTTATGGACATTTTTGCAATTTATCCGTAAGTTTGAGAAATATATATTATCAAGTTTTACATACATAACAGCACATCAAACATGTATCGAATAAGCTTACTATAAATTCTAGTATTCCATCTGCTCAAACAAGCAATGCAATGGGAAATTTAATTTATCAAAATGTTTATACAAGCTTATAACAGAAAATCGTATTTTCGTTTTCGTATTTTTATTGCGCGTATCGAACAGAAGTGTTATTCTGATCCGTATAAATGTTGATTCATGAAAATTATTTCTTAACAATGTTATTCAGTAAAATCATATTGTTTATTCGAAACACGTGACAAGATGAAAAACAAATACGGTTTATGTTAAATATAATATTTGAACAAAATTCATACATGAAAATGGAATGTGTAAGTTTAAAAAGGATTCTTCTATATTTCATTCATATAAATTAGCGTATTTGTCAATAAATTGAAAGCAATTCCGCGACGCGTTACGCATGATGCACAAGACACATCCCCTTACAAGTCCAAACTGATAGCTAATGACGTGGTAATTGAACGTTTGGCTTGTGATACCCATTCAGCACCGCAGAGGCGCATACCGTGGCGACGCTTGAATAATGTATGTGCCCTTCCCTTATACTCTCCCCCCTTTTACATACGTCGACGACGGCGTCTCGCGGCCTCGCGCGAAATATGGCCGCAATCAAAAGTGCGAAAAGGACGGACGACGCGAGCTGAATGATCGACGGGAATCTCGCACGCGGCGCACACGCGACTAATATTTTTCGAAGAGTGATTTTTCAAGATTTGCACTCGCCGTGGTCGCTGCGGTCTAGCACACGGGATTAACCTGACGGCGGCGGCGGCGGCGCTGTGGCTGCTGCTGCTGCTGCATTTTCAGCCTTTTTTCTCTCTTTTTCGACAGAAAAAGGTCATTGTCGACGATTTTTTTTTTTTATTGAAATATGCGGTTTGAGGTGAAAAATGCTGTATGCGGTTGCTTTTCAAGAGGAAGCGAGGTTGCAAAGCGAAATTGCACGTGAAATCGCTTTTTTCGTTGTTTGAGAGAGACAATTTTTTTTGGGGGGAAGGGTGGGGGGAAGGGATGAAAAGTTTTTGTGCAGCAAAAGGGAAACTAAAGTGTAGAGTGATATTATTAAAACTTGTGAAAAAAAAAACAAACATCTATAGCCACAGTCAAGTATTTTAAACGTTGAAATTCTTTATCTAAATTGGAAGTAAAGTGTAGCAGTAGAGGCAGCATAGCATTATGTAATATATTTTCTCAACTGAGAAGAGAAAATAAATTGTTATCAAGGACAGGTAGTAAAAATAATAAGAGAGTGGGAGGGTCGCGAAAAGAATGTCGAGGAAAACAAAGAATGGAAGAAAAAAGAAAAAGAAGAGAGAAAGCACGAAGTGAGAAGGCATAAGGGGAGGAAAACGCGAAGCGTAAAACACACTCGGTAAGGCCTATACGCGAGAACCACGCGAGCTCTCAACGGATCGTATCGGACACGCGAGAAATAATTATTGTCCGCCGTGAGATTTGACGTTGATAAAGTCGGTTGATTTTTTCTAATATTAGCTGCGCGCTCTCTTTCTCGCTCGTTCCCGAGATTGTAGATTCGCCCGGGTCTTAATAGTACGTCGACGTTTCTTTTCTATTTCTATTCGCTTAATTAAAACTTTGTGTTTCTCCAATTTTATTCACGCGAATAATAAATCCTTTATTTTCATACTAAACTTTTTATGACTAATTAAGGTTTAAAGTGATATTTTTGTAAAGGGGAAGTGATAAATACTCTGTAAAGTATTTCATTATTTATTTTATATCTGAAATAACAGCTATTTTTCGACTTCAATAAATTTCACTAATCAGGATTAAAAGAGTTTCGTTTAAATATTAATTGTTATTTAAATTTCATGGCAGTTTAAAACGTGTACTTCTAAATTTGTTCAATAAAGTTTTTAGGATATCCATAATATTAAAATTTTACGAAGAAACTCAAATCTTAACGAGTGTAGGCCATTTTTGTAACTATAATCTACACATCTCTTACACTTAGCTGGTTAATCATTGTGTACATTAAATAACGAGCGTTTTGTATATATAGATATGCAGTAGAAATTTAATCAGTTCATGCTGCCATAATCGCTCGCGTGCGTTATTACTTTACTCAGCGAGGGCCTCTACTGTATTCCTTATTTTTCATTTCACCCGTCGCTCCCTGTAAAATTCATCAAGCGAAGAGCGCTAATACAAACCACAGAGTATACGTGTCTACATACGCAAAATACCGCAAACCGCGTCGATTATCATGGGACCGGCGACGTGTTTTTCGTTTTGTCCCGTGTACAAGCTAGATGACGGGCGGTGATAGGGCCACGGGAAATTAATTAATCTCTAATAGCCGTGGATCGATGTGCGCTCGCGAATAAAGCCTGATAAGCCCAAGTGGTTCTTTTCTTCTGCCTGTCCGAGAGAGAGAAAGAGACTTTTTTTGTAGTATTGCGCCTGCGCGAACCTCTGTACTACTTTCATGATGGCGGCTGAGCGTCTAATTAGAAATTAATGTCATGCCTTGTACTTTTTTTGCAAGTAGGCATTAATTGCGCTGTCGAAATTTTTAGTGGAAATAGATTTGAATGAGCAGCGCTTCATTTTTAATCTCTTCAATTAGGGAAGACTGCTTTTCATAATGTCGGTGGCGGATTATGAATATATCCGTTAGAGATTTTAAATTATATATTTAGGATAATTAAGAGGTATTTAAGAATACACTTTTCATCTCATTATAAACATAACTTGTAGAAAACTATACTTTAAATATTATAAAATCTACTTTTTAGTTTTATTATAAATTATTCTTCAGTAAAGAATTCGGCAAAGATCTCTTTAGTTGGAAATGCACGACTAAAAGTAGATGTGAATTTTTTTGCTGCTTGTGCCCGAACAGTGAAATGTAAAAAATAAGCGAAGAATCTCAACAATGAGCACAAACGACTGTCTTTCCTAGCCATTGCAGCGCAATCAACGTAAGTGTATCGACACATGGCTATAGTCGAGATATACGAAAATTCCTCAGCGCGCATTGCCGGAATTCATTCGTCGATTACCCCATAATGTTCGGACGTCGTTTAATTCCGAACTTTCCACCGGCGCACTTGTAATCGCGTTCGAAGGTATCGGTCACTTTTATTGCCTTCCCCTACTGCATCCCGATCCCCTCGGCATTGGGAAAAGTATCGAGTGGGAGGTGGAGAAGATAGAAGAGCTACGAGGCGATCCATTTTCGGAGGGTTTTTACGGCGCGACGTTTGCTCGTGAAATTTCGCGGTGATTCGATTTTCATCCCTTTTTTTTCCAGTTGGAGATGGGGAGGGTGAGATGGCCGCGTGTGCGACGGGTGTCGATTACGAGGTGCGAGGTTTCGCGCGAATTTCGAGTGACTACGCTTGTGACTCCCTTTTTTTTTGACTTTTTTTTTCGCTCGGACTTTATGGGAAAATTTTTCGGTTGATGCGCTTGAACTATTGTGTCTGTGTATGCATGTGCACGTATATAACGACCTTTTCAAATTTTTAACAAGGTTATAAATTTTTTGTCTTTAAATAGTGTTGAAAGCTTTAAGTGAACTCGATTTCTGATGGAACAAAAAGTACCTATAAAAATTCATTTTTGTATCAACGAAAGTATTAATCTAACAATTCATTTTTGCCTTATTTTAAACAAATTTGTTTCCCAGTAATACAGAGTTTACGAAAATATTTAAAAAAAAATTCAATTCTTTAAAAGAAATTAATGTTTAATACTTGGTAAATTCTGAGATAGAAAAATTAGTTAATGTATAGCTAACGAATATAGTTTTTTACAATTTAAATAAAAGTAGTTAATTTTTAGCTTAATTTTTACCATTAATCTCCATTTGTTTATTTAGAGCTAAGAAATCTAGCTAATTTATAAGATCATAAGTACAAATCTATTACCTACTCGTAAGCTTTCATTTATAACCGAGAAACATTACTTTAACCAAGCTACTGTTAAAAAAATAATATTTTCAAGTGAGAATAGAAAAAGAATTCGTTTCAAAAGTTTCTAAAATTACTTCCCCACTCTTTTCTATATTGTCCGAATTCTTGGTAATATTATTAACTGAAAAGCCGGAGAAATTCAACTGCAGTGAAATCCGCTGGCGTACACGTGTCTATAGCCAAAATCCAATTAGATACATTGATCCACATGTCGCGGTACTATATATGAGAAGATCAGTGGGAAGAAGTGATAAAAAAATCGATATCCCAGTACTCGGTATCCGCGTTCTACTCCACATGATCCGATAGCAATCCGATTCCCGACGTGATCCAGTCCGCGCTCTCGCGCGCTTCATTTCATCCCCTTTTTAGCCAATCCGCCACTACTACTGCTACTTCGCTTGGCTGATGTCATTTTTTTCGCTGCGTTTCGTCGCACTTCCATTTGCGCGTAAATTCAAGCCCGGCGCGCTCGTTTATGTGCGACTGCACTCCTCTCTCTCTCTCTCCACTCTCTCTCTCTCTCTCTCTCGCGAATATCGGACGTGCGTACTCCACCCCGACTCTTATCACTAACGGCTGCAATAACGTGCGCCAACGCGAGCTTTCTCTCTCTCACTCTCTCTGCGGGTCCCACAGAGATAGAGGAATGCGGGATTACGCGCGTGCTCGCACGCGCTCACGTACGATGATATTCGGATGCGGAGAACTGATAAATTCGAAGAGGGACGTAAAAAAGATTGTTATGGAGGGAACGTACGAGTGCGTCACTGCGCATGTGTATGTGTGTGTGCACGCGAGCGCCTGTGTCGACAAGCATCTCTTAGTGCGGTAAAAATTGTTTTCCGATCTTGATGGATTGACATCATTTTGTTGTTTTTTTTTTTCGCGAATGTATATTGCCGAAGTGGTTTCTTTCAATATTTCTTACTTTTTTGATTCTTTGGTCGCGCTCTAAAGAAATTCTTTTTTCGTTAGAGAAAAATGTTGTATATGAAAGGAAATAGCTGGGAGGTTTGATCATATGGAGAAACCGGGAGTTTAGAAATAGCAAAAGCAATTTAGGTGACATTGCTGAGCTGAAGCGGATGTTATACGCGGCAAGCGAGCGACGTATATAGCCCCAGTCGTAACGCGAGCATTGAATGTTCCGACACTAAAATAATGCGGGCACTAAAATGCCCAGGAGGCGCGTTCCGTGCAATCGCGATTGTTTGTCACATGGTTAGTTCTCTCGTTTTGAAACGCCATTGATTGCTCCTAAAGTCAAGTAAACGTTATTGCGTCACCTGGTTGATGTTTTCCACGCCCACCTTATTTTCAAACACGCATATTAGATTCGCTTTCTATAAATCAGAATAGTCTGTAATACCTTTTATAATCCACTTTGATATAAATCCTATCTTGCAAAACGCACGTAACATTTATTAAACATTCATGACACTTTTTAAGTTTCTCCAGCAATAACACAAAGGTGCATGGAATCACTTCCACTTATATATGAGGCGTTTCATGTCAAATGTCCCAGTGTGGCGCGCGAGCGTCAACTCATGCTATTTCTAACAAGTGTTTATGATACTAAAACGTACTTAAAAATACTTACTGATA